>NQFO01005483.1:0-43937 GCA_003991265.1 Pseudoperonospora humuli | reverse complement strand
GCGACGTCACTATCTCGGTATATACGCTGATTCCGAGGAAAGATATGGTGCTCGACGCCATGTTCGGCAGCACCAAGCACAGCGTCATCAATTGGATAGATGGCGTCTTCTAGATCATGATGCACGAAGCTGACGCATCGTTGACTACCGTCAGCACACCCAGTGGAATGCTCTAGAATCGCTTGTGATGCCGCAGGGGCTCAAGATCACCCCTGCCATCTTCAACTCTATACTGTCGTACCTTCTCCGGTCGTACCGAGACTTTGCGCCCGGCTACTTCATCAAAAGCTTCGTTCACAGTTGTACCACGTGTAGCATGATGGACATCGAGATGCACATTGAATACTTGCGGCAGGTGTTCGAAGCGATGATGGAGAGCAGACTATATGCCATCTTGAAGAAGTAAATCTTCGGCGCCCCTGATATAGGCCAAAGCACGTCAGTACCCGATGCGCACGAGCCGTACCACTGGACTGCGAGAGCAACAAAGTCTCGAGTGACAGACTCCGTAGCATTCTTCCAGCACTTACAAAGCCAGCGCCACACCCTCGCGCGTTCTCTTCTTTGATAACATTGTATTCTCAATATACCGAATAGACACATGCGTCTGGTCAGTGCTAAAAAGCTATGCCAGCAAGAAAGCTGTCTGTGCTACCCAGAGAACTCGAGCAGCATCCTTGAGCACATGCAAGACCTGTCGGTGATCCACACTAAAAATTCATTACCTTACACGCGAATGGCTTCAGTTCGTTCTTCATGATGTCCCGAAACGACCTACCCAACAGCCTCGAAACGCTTAATACAGCATAGGCACCTCATCCCAGATGACCAAGCTCACCTTGCGGGTAAATTCTGCTTTAAACTCTGCGAGGAGAGACTACATGTTGAGAGCTCTGATAGCTTGAGCGGCATCCGAAACGTGGAATGTGCAGTGGGGCTTCTTGTCAACAATGTGCTCCAGCAATAACGATTTATCATTTCCACTTTATTCGTCAATAAGAACAGCATATTTTGGTTGGAAAGTATGTTTACCTGCTGGTTTTTCAGCTAAACCACTTTATGTATTGTATTGATCAAACATTAAAAGCTTTATCTAAATCAAGGAATTAGAAATTGAAAATAAGGGGAAATTCTGAATCGGGGACGTTTTTATAGCCAATTCCAAAAATGGGGCCGTTATTTTATCTTTTATTCGGACGCATGCTTGTCTGCTAGTCAGTGGGATCTATGTAGCTTTTTAACCAATGAGATACACGGTAAAAGGTACGGTGATGAAAGTAGGATAGCCTACATTGCATAATCTGATGCTCATATATCAGTCCAAACAATTTCACTTCATTCATACTGATGTGAAGCTGTCAAAACTGTTTAAATGGCGTGAAAAATCAATGGAAAGGTTTTGCTTTCCGCACTCCCAAAGTTTGTGGTGCTTAGCAGTAATACTTCTTTCTCCACCCAGACGTCTATCAATGTGTCAATCGATGTGTCAATCGATGTATCTACTGATCTGTCTATCGTACCATTACAATTACTCGAAGGGAGTCCACGATCTCGACTGCAAGGGATGCTGCCAGTAACAGAGGGTTGTTCCACAGCGAAACGATGATGTTCACTCATTTTCGAATTTGACATCATCAAGCACCGAGCGAGCCAATCATGATCTGTATTGGAGCCATCGCATTAACAAGCCTCTTCCTGGGTGTGGATGCTACAAGTAGCTCAGGCTTTGCTCGCTTCTTCGACCAAGAGCGATTCCAAGCCACTTTCCCGGACGCCGTGGAGCTCTACAACTTCGATGGCCTTGTGAACGCTGCCAACAAGTATACGACATTTGCTAACACTGGCAACGACGACAACGATAAGCGGGAGCTGGCGGCTTTCTTGGCTCAGACGGCACACGAAAGCGACAACTTCAGAGCTGCGGAAGAATACGCCAAAGACACGTTTACAGTGTGGCAGTACTGCGACGACCGCATGTACCCGTGCGCTACTGGCCGTCGCTACCACGGACGAGGCCCCATACAGCTCTCGTGGAACTACAACTATCACACTGCGGGCGAAGCGCTCGGCATCGACCTTCTGAACGACCCAGACATTGTCGCGACTGATACCATGGTAGCGTGGATGACTGCGCTCTGGTTTTGGATGACCCCGCAGGCTGGCCGTGTTATCCATGACGTCGTCGCAAGCGAAGGTGGCTTCGCTCAGTCCACTCGCATCATCAACGGTGGTCTTGAGTGTGGCCCGGACGCTCCCAATAAGGAAAACGAACAGCAGCGCATCCAGTATTATGCCGAGATGTGTGAGGCGTTAGAAGTGCAGTCGTTGGGGAACTCTTCGTGCAACGCGTAGGCATCTCGATAAATCAAACTTTTAGGATGCTCAAACATATTTGTAATCTGTAGACTTGATTTTAAAATGCTAACGTTGAATTTTTACAAGGCGAATTAACTAAAACAGAGCGCAATAAGTGACGGTGTGATATCGAGTGATGTCAAGGCTGAGTCAAAGCGTCCGCCATGCGGGTATGATGCAGGAATTGGCAGCGTCTACTTTGTTGATTAAATCTTGACGTAAAGACGAGCGATCGAGGAACAGGAACAGGAAAGGCAAGCTATTCAAACCAGCAGCAATATTACTGCCGAGTTCAAGCTTCATCACGTGACCTATTCAAGCCGCTCTAGTACATCCCCGACTTTGCTTGTATCACTAACGCTAGCGCAAAGATGTGTCTAGGTGCAAAGTCTGAACAAAGCGGATATTGGCCATCGCAGAGCAGTTGCATAAGAAAAGGTTTTGCTGCATGCTGCGTCTTTTCATCAATCGTTTCTGAGCTTTCTGAGCTTTCTACTTCGCATCTTGGCTTACGCTGATGTATCCCAGATTCTCGGCCCCACCTGCCATTTGATGAGTCTAGATCTCAACCTGTCAACGGACCATTTCTATCGCAGTGTTGCACAATCATGACTGCACAAATACGGCTGTAAACTTTCCCAAAGTCAAGTCGCTTCTTCGGCTCCAAGAACTGTGTCAGTTGTCCACTTCCTACTTCATCGCCCCCTCGAGCTAATCATGATCTGTATTGGAGCCATCGCATTAACAAGCCTCTTCCTGGGTGTGGATGGTACAAGTAGCTCAGGCTTTGCTCGCTTCTTCGACCAAGAACGATTCAAAGCCGTTTTCCCGGACGCCGTGGAGCTCTACAACTTTGATGGCCTTGTGAACGCTGCCAACAAGTATACGACATTTGCCAACACTGGCAACGATGACAACGATAAGCGGGAGCTGGCGGCTTTCTTGGCTCAGACGGCACACGAAAGCGACAACTTCAGAGCTGCGGAAGAATACGCCAAAGACACGTTTACAGTGTGGCAGTACTGCGACGACCGCATGTACCCGTGCGCTACTGGCCGTCGCTACCACGGACGAGGCCCCATACAGCTCTCGTGGAACTACAACTATCACACTGCGGGCGAAGCGCTCGGCATCGACCTCCTGAACGACCCAGACATTGTCGCGACTGATACTACGGTGGCGTGGATGACTGCGCTCTGGTTTTGGATGACCCCGCAGGCTGGCCGTGTTATCCATGACGTCGTCGCAGGCGAAGGTGGCTTCGCTCAGTCCACTCGCATCATCAACGGTGGTCTTGAGTGTGGCCCGGACGCTCCCAATAAGGAAAACGAGCAGTACCGCATCATTCATTACACCAACATGTGTGAGGCGTTAGATGTGCAGCCGTTAGGGAACTCTTCGTGCAACGCGTAGATGCGCGAAGGCATGGGATGACAATTCAGTAAAAGCGAGTCTTTTCCTTACGCTGTTATTTGCGTCCTTATAGCACCACGACACTAGTAGCTCTTTTATCATCTGCACACAGCAGCTTTCTGCAAAAATTCTACGAGACGACGTTAGAGACACTCCAAGAGGCGAGGAACGACTATCTAGTTTGAAGAGAAGTCAGTCTTGATTGTTGTCGCTACGATACAGAGACTATAGCTCAAGGCAAGTGTGGTCCAGAATACTGTTCATACCCTTTTCTCGTCACTGCCTTCTTCGTGTAGCCCAGCGGCTCCTCATGCCTCCGCATGACCTCGTCATGTCGCTACAGCTCAAACAGCATCTTCACCGTCCACTTGAGCGCCTTGAATCCCCAATCCGTCTGCTCATTCTGCAGTTCCAGCACTTGTCCGAGCGCCTCCAATGCTGCTTCTTGCTCACACGACTCGCCCTCCAGCCACGTAGTAGGCGCTCTCAATGCACTACTTTACCCGACTTCCATTTCAGATGTAGCGCGTTCCCTACATCACCTTTATAAATCTATTGCCTACGTACTAAGAAGCAGCACAGAGCTAGCGATCAAGCCTTGACCTGATTCGCGACGCCGACAATGCGCTCATGATGTTGAATCCATCATAGCGGATACGACTTTCTCAATGCCGCGGGGTTTTGCTGTCTACTACTCGCAAACTGACCGCAGTGGCGCTCATTGAGATGCCACAAACGCGTCACATGAGACTCGTGTCCTCCAGGATGTATTATACCGTCTTTATGGACCGAGGGAAGAGTCCAGAGTTCACTTATTTACGAACTTTGCCAGCAACGTTGGCGACTAGTGCATGCGCATTTAGTAAACAGAGGATCGGCAAACTGTACATAAACTTCCGATTGTCACAGATCAGACTGGCGGAAGAGCGGATGATATCGTAATCATGACACGAATTGTATACAAGAAATTGGTCTTAGCAATGACGGGGTCAACTGTTAGCTGTGGCCGCGCTGTCATCACACTTGGAGACTTTGTATATCCCCTAGAAGCTATTTGTGGAGATTGATGAATCTAGAGCTCACGCAAGGGGCCGCGTGTCTACTGCCAGGACATTCTCGACACTAGCAGGCAACAGCACGTTCATCGATAAATATGATTTAAGGAATCAGTTTTATCGTCCCGATGTTGATATTCTTTATTTTTGGGAAAATTATGACTAAACACGAAATTAGGGAGGTCTGGATTACGCACGTTCAGCTCCCTCTACAGCATCTTTAGCCAATACGATCTGTACATTCATTATTTTCGTGCTATTCGTACTTCACGGGGTTAAGGAGGACTGACTTCTACGTCTCCTATTGCGCTATCTGTCCTGCGCCACGCAAGCTACCAACGACAAGAATGCGAGCTACGAGACTCGTCGCCATGTTTACAGTCGTTACGACCATTATTTCAGCGGACCATCAGATGTCTACTGGAACTGCGGATGCTTTGTCGACCTCACGCGCCACTGGTGATGACAGCGTGCGGTCTTTGCGGGCCGACACCACCAGTGAGAACACTACTGAAGAGAGAGCGTTGACGAGCATACCGAAGGCGTGGGAAGAGAATCTTCGGGCCTTTGTTCGGCAGAGCGAGCCTGTAGAGAACTTTTTGGCCACTTTGAAGGATCTCACGATTGAAAGGGAGTTGCTCGTTCGCAAAGCCTACAAGGAGTATACTATATGGGTGCGAGCGGAAGCGATGAAAAAAGAGCAATTCAGAACCTATCCTCGGGTTAAACTCGCCGAAATTTTGGAGGCTGAGACGAAAGAAGATCCAACACTCATCAAGAACGTGCTCATCGAATTGGAGAAGAAAAGAGAAAACGAGGCGAAGAAGAAGGCCGATGAGTACTTTAAGAAAAACTTTACAAAGAAGAATATCAAAAGCATGGTGACTAAGGAGTTCGAGGACGTCGCACCGTTTGTCATCGATAACCACTTGGATAAGCTCTTCTCGAAAAGATTGGCGAGCGCAGCGGAGAAGGCCAAGAACTTCGTTCCGGGTAATCACAATGCACGCAGCGTTGCTGACAGGTTGATGAGACCTCTGGATCGCAAATATGCCTATGGAGAGCGGAAAGTCATCATGAACTTCGTTCCAGCGCCTGGCGAGTATTCTCAGGGTGCTGCTAGTCGCCCAAAAAGACAGAATCCTGCAAACGCAGAGCCTACGTCGCTTGACAAGTCTGGCGAGTATTCTCAGGGTGCTGCTAGTCGCCCAAAAAGACAGAATCCTGCAAACGCAGAGCCTACGTCGCTTGACAAGTCTGGCGAGTATTCTCAGGGTGCTGCTAGTCTCCCGAAAAGACGGAAAGCTGCAAACGCGGAGCCTACATCGTCTGGCAAGTTTGACGACGACATAATGAACGAACAGTTCGTAATGTGGTACTTGGCAAAGAAAGACCCGGACGAAGTCAAGAAGATACTTACACAGGAGTTTTCGGAGGAAGTGGTTGCGTTTGTCCACAAGAGATACACTGAAATGTACAAGGAACCAAGCGATCATCTTGCCAATTACGTCAAAAAGCTGTTCCCCACTGACACTCTGCATACAATTGGCAAGAGAATGGGAATTGAAAATGCTGAAAAAGGAAGTCCGGAGCACATGCTCTATGAAGCTTACTTGAAGAGCATTAATGATCACAATGATCACACGAAGCCTTCGCACGATCCGAAGACGTAGCTGTAGTGACTGAGACTCTGGCTTCTAGAAGAGAACGAGCGCCGAAGACCGGACGATATCACAGACCACAACACAGAGTAGCTTATGATGTGTGCACCACCGATCGCCGCAGCCTTATCGATCTCCACAATTTGACTGACACAGCGAACGATGCTGCAGAACACCACCATGAATCCGATTAGACGTCGGAGCGCGGCGATGAAAAACTCGCCTGACGTCGAGATTCGCTTTGTATCGACGCAATCGAGGCTCAAGTGTGCAAATATAATCTCAAGTTCAATACTTACTTCTGTCGCTGCCAAGACATATCGATACTCGACCGTTGGTTGGCCCTTGCGATCACTTTAGGTAGCTTGATACGTACAGTCTCTGCCCAGGCGATAGTAGCTCTTTAGCGTAGACGTGTGTGATTGATTCGTCGTGCTTGTACGCATACATGCCTTCGTTGTAGAATTGACTGCGTTTGATGGCATGCTCGATGGTGTACCCAAAACATCGAGGCGAATGTATGATCCTTTTTACGCTCCAATGTGTCGCTTCTATCGTCGATTTCAACCCACGCTCTTGTCATTCGACGCTATGTTTCGTTGTCCAAGGAGCGTGTCAGCTTGTTATCGCAATGCAATTGTGCAGTCATCGTCACTCAATGCAGCAACGTCCTTCTGGCTTCAGAGCCCACACAAACTGCTGCAGCCATTTCTTGTTTTTGTACAAAGTTTTGAGCAAATTCGACCGTTGTCAGAGACCGCCGAACTCATAGCAGCATCGGGAAACTCGAGCTCTGTGAGCAAATTTTCGGACTTTATAGCTATTGTGCTGTCCGCGGCGCTGCCAACATGCTGTGTTTCATCCTGTATCTCTTGCTTTACGTCGTCGCGATTGCAATCGTTGTCACTGCTCGATAGGGAAAGGTGTCATCCAGGGAGACAACCATTGAAGCTGTGGCCCCTTGAGCGGTCCTTGAAGCTGATATTTATGTTGTAGTGTATGCCTTCGTGCTCTACAAATACCTGACGTTCCGCTGTAAGCACACATCTGCTGAATTGACACAGCTTGCGCCAGAAATCCCCATACTGCTTTTAGGGGCGACGTCCACTGCGTCATAAACGTATCTGTCGTTCGTCTGGGTCATATTCACATGAGCTCACCGACTCCATTACCACATCAGGCATTGTATGCAGCCTATAAACACATGAATACCACTGCGGTCAACAGGCGCAGCGCTAATCTACGCCCAAGTAGACGCAGATCAAGAGCAAAGGCCCCATGAACGTTAGCGGCCACCGAATACCATAAGAGTCAACTTCGGGATCACACGGCCGATAAAGCGGTCAAAGTTGCTGTTGTATACCTTGAGCTTGTCGATGTTGAAGCGTGGGCTGATGTGCTGGTAGATCCAGCAGCGCCACGTTGCGCGCTTTTGCAACGTTTATTTCAACCCTTTCACCGGACTGAGCGCGTGTCCTTTGATGTCATCGCTCTTGCTTCAGTCCCCGTGCGCCACGCACTTCGTCATGCTCACCGCCGAACAATACGCTTTGTAATTGCATCAACCGCTATACGAGTTGCACGCTTCCGGAAGAATTTCCACGTGAGAAACGGGCGCTCCGCGCTGAAGTTTAGCAGGACCATCATGTTGCTCTAGAAGTACTGCAGTTGCTTTAGATACTTGATGTAGCTCGCAGGCTTGAAGGACGGCATCTCTGCAAGGATCTTCTCGTACTTAGCGTGCCGTTTCTTCACCTTCGTTCCAAGCAGTAAATCGCTTGAAGCTAGCCATGCAAAGTTACTCCTTCAACGTCACTTGACAATATCCCACTCGTTACGACGCTTTGGGGATGGAGATCGGTGGATCCAGACCGAGCGGTCCTTCTTTTCTTCTTCTTCTTCAAGCACCAACCTTGGTGTGGATGAAAGACCTCTCTTACAGCAGTGCACAGCGACCGTATCCTAGGGTCAAGTCTGATGACGACGTCCAGCACGTATCCAGAAGGTACTAATCGACACTTGATAAAGTTCTTTTGGTCCTCTCCTCGCTCTCCGTCTTTGGACAACACAGCAAAGTCGACGCACCGTGTCTATCGCTCGTTACTTGATTGGCAAAGACACGACTAGCGTACTGGCACTTCTCCTCCACTGTTGTCTCTGCAAACTCGCTCTTATCATCACTCCTTTGACGCATGGTCTCTAATTGAGAGACGCCAAAGCGTGGCGCATTCCAGTCCACTTGTTTTCCTAAAACGACTTCACGTGACGCTAGTGTAGCCCTTGCTCTGCTTGAAAGCGGTCTCCAAGATAGTGCCAGCAGACATCTTGCGCTCAGTCTGTGCTTGGAACCTCATCACCGTCGTAGTTTGTCTTGAGCCGTGGATGTTCTTGTGCTTGGTATGCGTCTGGCGGTCCGCCCTCCACGATAGGCCACGAGCCATCCACCAATCACAGAGGCATAATATTCAAACGGTAGATAGAGAAAATCGTAGAGGTGAGATAGTATTCACTCAGGTAGACTTGGATGAGAATACATTGTCTATAATAAAGACTGGTTATGATGCTTTCTACGCGTTGCACGAAGAGTTCCCCAACGGCTCCACACCCAACGCCTCACATACCTTGACGTAATGAATGACGCGCTGCTTGTCATTTTCCTTGTGTGGGGCGTCTGGACCACACTCAAGACCGCCGTTGATGATGCGAGTGGATTCAGCAAAGCCGCCTTCACCTGAAACGACGTCATGGATGTTCGAAGTCATCCAGAACCAAAGCGCAGTCATCCACGTCACCGTAGTATCAGTCGATACAATATCTGGATTGTTCAGAAGGTCGATGCCGAGCGCTTCGCCCGCAGTGTAATAGTTGTAGTTCCATGAGAGCTGTATGGGGCCTCGGCCGTGGTAGCGACGGCCAGTAGCGCACGGGTAGGTCGTGTTGTCGCAGTACTGCCACACCGTGTACGTGTCCTTGGCGTACTCTTCCGCAGCCTTGAAGTTGTCGCTTTCGTGTGCCGTCTGAGCCAAGAAAGCCGCCAGCTCACGCTTATCGTTGTCGTCGTTGCCAGTGTTAGCAAACGTCGTGTACTTGTTGGCAGCATCCACAAGGCCATCAAAGTTGTAGAGCTCCACGGCGTCCGGGAAAACGGCTTTGAATCGCTCTTGATCGAAGAAGCGAGTAAAGCCTGAGCCACCTGTGGCAGCCGCGCACAAGAGACCCGTTGTTGCTGCGGCTCCACTAAACGTCATGTTTGACTTGATTTGATTGAAAAGAAACAGTTTATAGAAAAAGTAGAAATGAGCTAGTCCCTGTAAAAAGCCAGTAATATTGTACCCTTCTGGCTGAGAAACACTATATGAGTTTTCCTATCGGAATTCACACATGCACTGTTCGATTACAATCGACATTTGATGCTACTTTGCATCCAGTCATGCGAACTGAGCAAATCGGATGCAAAGCGCGTGAAGTATGAGCCGTACTTCTCTCACAAGTTGCTCAAGTCCTGCGTTTTCGATATGATTTGTCCACGTTCATGCTGTATCGTTTGATGTATACTATACGGTACCAAATGTCCTTTGACCACGCGAATTTTACCAAATAATCTTCTCTGCGTGTGTTCTTTGACTTGACGCTTTCTACTTCAAGGCGCATGTTCAGACCGCGACAGAAGCATGCTATTCAGCCTATGATGTGACCACAGCGACCAGTGTTGTCACTATTTTATGCGTTGTACTCATTTAGGAGGATACGTACTTATAGTGCATTTCACTAGTTTGAAGTTCGCATATTGTCAGCAACGCTCAAACATATTCGAGGTCATACTTGATAGTCGGGCACTAGAAGCTTTCCAATCAGATTACTTGTCTGCTGCGAAAGCTTCAATCCCTGCGTTTGATGCCTTTGTACCCACGTACGTCTTACATACTGTCGAAATATTGCACTTCGCTCGAAACGAAACTTCCAAACAACTATTGCGCAATAGTAATTAGTCATTACAAATTATATTCCATCTTTGCAATATATTCTGCTACTGCTAAGAAAAAAATGATATAAAGAATTGTGAAAAAGTACTCCAGAACACTACGTTTATGGCCTCACCGTCTGCGCACTCTCCGTCGCCTTCCTTCTCCCAGAAGAAACCCAAGCTAAGCCATCCTGATCCTTCGTCTATCTTGTCTTCCTTGAAACCCTCCCAAACTGCCGCTGCGTCGTCCTGCAGGATCGCGTCGATACCCACTTCGTCTATGAAGACCACCACTCTGCACTCAGTGCGCAGGAACCAGCGCCATTGGGATCTACTGCGTCTACTGAGTCATCGCACAGCCTTTCCCAACGAGACATCAGCCGTTGCACTGGGCGAGTTTGACCCAAATGTTGCGCAGGACACTCTGAACTTCCTGCAGGACGAGTGTCGAGTGCTAATTATCGGTGCAGGTGGGTTAGGATGTGAGTTATTAAAGAACGTGGTGCTGTCTGGGTTCAGAAAGGTTGACATCATTGATATGGACACTATCGACGTATCTAACTTGAACCGGCAGTTTTTATTCCGAGCTACGGATATCGGCAAGTCCAAAGCTGAATGTGCCGCTACTTTCGTCTGCAATCGCATGGCATCATCGGGTATGGACCAAGAGCATATCAAGTTAGACATTACACCGCACTTTAAAAAGGTGCAGGACATGGACGCTGACTTTTACCGTCAATTCCACATTATTCTTTCGGGGCTGGACAACATCGAGGCGCGCCGCTACTTGAATTCCCTCGTGGTCTCTTTAGCTGAAGTGGATGAGGACGGAGATGTGGACCCTTCGACAATTATCCCATTGATTGACGGAGGCACTGAAGGTCTTCGTGGCCAAGCACGAGTGATTATCCCCAGGATTACGAGCTGCTTTGAGTGTTCGCTCGAGACTTTTCCTCCCCAAAAGAATTTCCCCATGTGCACTATCGCAGAGACTCCAAGACAACCGGCACACTGCATTGCCTACTCGTTCATCGTGCTCTGGCCAAAGGAATTTCCGGATAAAAAACTAGACAAAGACTCACCAGAGCACATGCAGTGGGTCTACCAAACTGCAAAGGAACGAGCTGAGCAGTTTGGAATCCCTGGTGTAACTTACAGTCTGACGCTAGGAGTGGTAAAAAATATCATTCCAGCAGTGGCATCAACGAACGCGGTAGTGTCTGCCATGTGTGTGAGCGAGGCACTCAAGGCCATGAGTTACTGCAGTCGCTTGATGAACAATTATCATATGCACATGGGCGCCACGGGCTGCTACTCGCACACGTTCCAGTACGATCGCAAGGCGGATTGTGTCGTTTGTTCTTCGCAACAAAAGACACTGCACATAGATCCAGACTCGATGACACTGCAGATGTTGATTGACGAGCTCTGTAGTGACAAGTTTCGATTGCTAAAGCCTTCAATTAGCTCAGGCTCGGCCAATCTGTTCATGCAGGGTCCACCATCTCTTCGTGCTGCTACTAGTCATAATCTCGCTAAGACGCTGCGAGAACTTGTGAGGGACGGAGAAAATCTTACAATCACGGACGCAGTTTTTGTGGGCGACTTGGCGCTGTCACTGCAGATTGTTTTCAAGCCGCTGATGAACGATAGGGCGATGCCAATGGAGGACTAAGGAGCGGTGCTCAACTCGAGTAATGTCGCTACGCATGGTCAGCATAAACGCACATACCGGTCCATCCGAATTGGCTCATTCGTAGACTCTAGTGTGCTCAACATTGCCATGAAGATCAACTGTCACGACGTGTTTGATCCAGCAACAAGTTTCCCAGTAGCCGCAATATGTAGGTGATGTTTAGCGAACAAACGTGTTGAAAAATCGAGGCGAGACGGCGTCGAGTCGTTGACGTTTGCCTTCTGCGGAAGCTTTGCTACAAATCAACTCGCATGTACGTCACTGATGTCTCGTAGGAGTTCCTCTTCGAGAAAAATGCTCTTGCACATTTTCTCTTTCTTCTTCATGATGATAGCAAAAGCTATCGCTGAGTTTCTTTGCCCGTGTTTCGCTCTAGAGTGTTGTAAAGCGCCTGTGTGACTTTAACTTTTTGTAGCGTTGGACCAAGCCGGCAAGTAGCGAAATGAAAAATGGATCGAATGGCCACAAGCCCATCAACTACAACAGCAGTCGCTCGACATTGCATTCTGAGTAACGTTCTACATTATGAATGGTCGGAGTGGAGACTCCACCTTCAAACATGATCACCGGTAACGATTAGTGCTCTCAAAACATACGACTTCACTGGCGAAAGTGCATGGAATAGTTGTTCTGTCTACGACCTGTTGGTTCGGTCCTGCAGTGGCGTGCTTATTGCTGAAGCACTTGGCTGGGATGTCGTCGACTGTTGGCTGGACCGCCGGGCCTTTTTAGCGAACGGACGAGCGTCACTCTTGGGACTGCTCATATTGGAGCTCTTCGTCATTGGTGTCGTCGTTCCATGCGAGGCCTTGCCCGTGCCTTGCTCGTAAATCTTTGGGTTAATTGTCACACTCTTGGTAGCATCGTTCGTCTTGTAAATGCCCACGAGGCGATCCGCGAGCTCGAACATATTGTTACGCAAAGAGATGATGATAAACTGCGCATTGCGCGTACGCTGCTTGATATAGTTGCCCACAATCGACACGTTTTTGAAATCCAGTGCTGCATCGATTTCGTCCATCACGTATAATGGCGTCGGCTTGTAGTGGTGCAACGCAAACACCAATGCCAGCGAGGCAAGAGTTTTCTCTCCGCCCGATAGATTCGAAATGTTTTTCCAGCTCTTCTTTGAAGGCCTCACACTGAATACCACACCTTCGGAAAATGGGTCCAGCGAATCCACGAGCTCTAGCTCGGCATCGCCACCAAGCGTGATCATCTGGTACATCTCCTTGAGCTTGAGCGTAATGACACGGAAACCAGTCATAAACTCCTCCAGTCGCTTGCGGCGCAGCTCATCGTACTCGTGGCGCTTTGCATCACGAAGCTTTGTTGCTTCTTCCAGGTCCACGATGCGAGCCTTGTATTCCTCTTCTTTCTGCTTGTACTCTACCAGCGCACTCATGTTCACATTTGCCTTGAGCTCATCACGCTGCTGTTCGAGCACAGAGATCTCGTACTTCATTTCCTCCTTGCTGTAGCGAGATAGGGCTACAGCCTCTAACATCGGAAGCTTCTCCAGCGTCACGTCCAAGTTAGCGTCTTCCTCCTCGGCGCTATCCTCGTCCTCTTCGTCTTCCTCCTTTTGCTCCTCCATTGCTTCATCCTGGTCAGCACTCTTGCTTTTCTTTTGACGCTTTCGAGCGGGCAAATCTGTTTCATCCTCAAAGACACCTGCGTTATGCTCTTGCTCCGTAATGAATGCTGCATGGAGAGACGCAAGTTTCGCCTTCCAGTATGTCTCTTTCTTTGCGTTTTCCTCCAGCATTTTTTCGCAGTCCTCCAAGCTGTTTGATAGATCCACTTCTGCACTAGCCATTCCATCATACTCCTTCTTCAGCTTTCTGTATTTTGACTCGTCTTTGCGGAGTTCCTTCTCTTTCGCAGTGACCTGCTCTTGAACTGCCTCGCACTTCTTAAGAACTGCTAGTGCTTTTTCCTCCATTGCAGTAATCTGTTCGCGGGTCTCCTCAATCTTTGCTTTCAATGCTTCGATATCCTCCTCGATTTTCTTGAGAGTTTGCTCGTTTTTTTCGATGCTCTTCTGACTGCTCTTGAAATCAACTCGAATCTTGGTGATTTGTTTCGTTTTCTCGGTGATCTGCTTCGTGATCTTTTTCGCTACATCCTGCTCCTTACGCAATTTCTCGCCTCCCACGTCAAGAATCTGCTCCTTCAATTTAGCAAGCTTAGCAGCCATCTTATCCACTTTCATCTTGGTGGTTTTGTACTCGGCTTCCTTGATAGTCTTCGTCTTGTGAAGCTTCTCAGCTTGCTTCTTTGCATTTGGGGATAAGGTCGTTTGCTTTTCTAGCAAACTTTTGTTCTTCTTAAAATCTTCAAGGCGCGTCTTGGTAGCACTCACATCCAACTCGATCTTGGGCAGATCATTCTCGTATTGCTCGATTTTGCGGGTGAGTTGCGACAGCTCTTTCTCGAGCGAAGCTTTCTCGTCACGGATTTGATCCAGCTCCTTCCGCAGGGTCAATGCCTCCTCTTGCAAAGCTTTAATATCACTTTCACTTAAACCGCTTGTAAGTGTGCTCGACATACCGCCACTGCGGGCTCGTTTACCGCCGCCTGACATTGCACCGGACATCTCCACCAACTGTCCGTCCAAAGTGACGACACGATATTTGCATTGACGTCCTTGATAAGCAATCGCGGAAGCCTCGTCTAGGTCTTTGGCCACTAGTGTGTCGCGCAAGGCGTAGTAAAAAGCTGGCAAGTACTTGTCGTCATTCACTTTCACCAAGTCAAATAGTCGCGGTGCTTGCTGTCCAGAAGGAGCTTTGACGCCACGGAAGGGCTGAGTATACTTTGCCTTGAGATAGCCCAACTGTTCCAAGATCAGAAACGTAGTGCGACCCAAGTTGTGCTTGCGTAGGTATGCCACGCACGCTTGCGCTCCCGAAGTCGTCTCGACAACCAAGTTATTGAGCGCGCCACACGCAGTTGATATGGCGACGTCATACTTGCCATCGATTGCACCGAGGTCACCCAGACGACCAAACAGCCCGGCATTCTCAAGTGGCATACCGGGTCTGGATGCATCAAGAAGCTCCCGGAGCATACGGTTCCGAGTTGCATGCGATTGCGCCGCGCCAGAGGCTTCTTCAGCTTTTGTGCGTGCTTCACGATATTTTTCTGCGACGGAACTTTCTCTGCCTTTGACGTCGCTCAATTCTTGCTCGGCAACGACAATACGGTCTTTCATTTTGGCAAGCTTCTCTCGCTTCTCGACCTGGTCTTCTTCCAGTCCACGAAGGTTTGCTTCAGCCTCGATGATGCTGCAAGAGTTGGCTTCGAGCGCCTTCTTAGCGTTGGTCACAGGCTCTTCCACAAGCTGAATCTCTGTCTCCGTTGTGTCGATCACTGACCGCAGAGCATTCATTTCTGTCTGAAACGGCTCCATATCCTGCTGAATGGCCTCCATGGTGCTACGTAGCTTTGTTGTCTCCTCCTTGTGACCCTCGAGAATGCCCTCCAGCACCTGCTCCTGCTTTTTGAGCTTTGCCTGCAGTTTATCGACCTCCTTCTCCAGCTGCGGTACCAGCTCCTCATTCTCTCGTACTTTTTGCTCGGTGTTTTTCTGCTTCTTCAGCTCCTTCTTTTGCGTGGACTGCAGTTCCTTCTGCCGTTCCTTGGCATACTTCAGCTCTTCTCGCAACTTCACGTCTTGCTTTTCAAAGTCAGCGTACTCTGCCTTTGACTCGTCCAGCTGTTTGGCAACTTCATCGTGCTCACTCTTCACTCGCTGATAAACTGCTTCAACAGACTGCAGCTCTTCCCGGTTCTTCTCCATACGTGCCAGCTCTGCCTTGTACTTGGCTTGCAGCTCATCGCGTTTAGATTCACACAGCTCACGGTTCTTTGACGCCTCTTGGATCCACAATTGGTACAGGATATTCGTCTTCATGTATACTTCCTTCTCCTTGCGAAGGTATTCAAGCGCCTCCGCACGAGGTCCCTCCAGATGCGCCTTTTCCTTCTCAACGAGCTTGACACGGTTCACTTTGTCTCCTCGCACCTCGTTGCACTGTTCCACTTCGTCCCACACTTGTTTCGTGGGCTCGACATATACATTAGAGCCGATGATATCTTCCAAATACTCGAGCAGTCCGTCCTCGTTTGTGCCTTCTGCTCCTTTGCTTTTCATCATGGCAATCTGCTCCACTTCTCCCTGCAATATGAGAAAGCGATTGTTGTCGAGATCAATGCCCTTGTGCTGCAGCAGCTCCGTCACGCGCGTGAAGTTGCTAGGTCTATCGTCGACGTAGTATTTGCTCACGTTGCCCTTGGTGGCTGTGCGCGTGACACTGAACTCAGAATGAGGTACAACAGTATAGTTGGCTTCATTGTCTGTCACTGCAGCGTCGCTCTCTTCCGTATCAATGATCTCTTGGAAAAAGACAGAGACTGTAGCCATGTCTAGGTTCGGAAAACCCGCGGAGCGATGCACGAGCTCCGAGACCTTCTTTAGTCGCAGCTTTGATGCCCGCTTGCCGAACACGAACAGCAGTGCGTCGATGACGTTGGACTTGCCGCTGCCGTTGGGGCCCACGACGGCACTAAAGCATTTGTGAAAGGGACCGATCTCCACTTTTCCGGCATAGGACTTGAAGTTTTCCAGCTTCATCTTGGTTATCATCAGTCGCTTTGCGGGCGCAGTCTTGGCAGGCGTCGAGACTCTTGGCGTTGCGGATGTCGTGGAGGCAGCGGGAGAGCTAAGCGTCGAGACTCTTGGCGTTGCGGATGTCGCGGAGGCAGCGGGAGAGCTAAGCGTCGCTTGTGACTGCAACTTGCTCGCCTCTTCTACCTCCACATCTGCGGGATGCTGCGTCTCTTCCTCGTCTACGGTGACTGTCTCTGCCGTGTCCATGTCGTCGACTGTCATGGTGCTCTCCTCCGCCTTGGTTGCCCTTGGTTTCCTTTGGGCGTGCGCACTCTAAATTTGTGAAAGCAAGTGGATTGATTCACCTTGCGAAAAAGGACACAAAACAAACAATATGTAGGCAAATAGAGTAATTCTGGGCTTATTGAATAGCGTTCGAATTGTATGTTTTCCCATCAGAACAAATGATATCGGAGGTTTTATGGGTTTTATTTTACCAGCTAACAGCGCTATTCGGAAGTGTATACCGATACAAACCTCGCGGAGCATTCTTGCAAAAGTATCCAAAGATGACCACGGTGATGCGTCCTTTGTCCAATGCTTAGCATGATGCAGCTAATGAAAGCTACAGGAAGTAGAGCTTGCTTGTCCTGAGGAGACCACCGTCGCACGTTTCTATAAACACCTACGTCAAACCTTTGACCGGTCATTGCGTACGTCCATTGATGTCTTCACGTCTGCCTTAGTCTCCATGCGCCACGCACGCATCGTCGAGATAATATGCGTTGCCGCAGTTTACTAGAAACATTCGTGGATAGAGTATGTATTCATCATGTATTCGCTGGTATGGTTTAATTGTCGCAGCCCGTGTAGGTGCCCAGATTTGACGCATTTAATCGCGCGACACCCGATGCTCGTGCTGTTGACACATGCAGTGCAATGCTCATTAAGCCGCGCTTTTGATTTATTACATACTGAGGCCATACACGTGAGGAAACCCACTGACTAGATTGAATACACGACGGTCGTTTTTGTGAGCGTCAAATGGGCCATTTCGGTGAACACCGGCAGATTTATGATGCATTAAATGCGCTCTTTTGAGTTGGAGGGGACGTGAGTATTCTCACGGCTAAGGCGATCATATCTTTGTAGTAACGATCTACAACACTAGCCATAGGCAACATCAAGGTCACGATATCTTTCGTGATGGCTAAAGCCTTTTCTTGGACTGCGATGCTGTATTCGGTAATTGCTGCGATAGATAGGAGAATGACTACCACGGTGAGGAACTAACGAAGGACGCGTTGGATGACTGCTCTACACAAGCACATGAAGATTTCACACAGATGAGATGAAAGCACAACTTATCACCTTCCTTCGTTGTCCTCGCCACTTCATGGCTGAGAAAGGAAGATCCCTCAATGGGCACGTTGATTGTGGTCGATCTGTCGTCGGGGAGCTTCACAAGCACGTGAATCACCTTCTCGCGTGGCGTGTTGCGATCAAAATAGTG
The DNA here is from genome assembly GCA_003991265.1 of Pseudoperonospora humuli. Taxonomy (NCBI): domain Eukaryota; phylum Oomycota; class Peronosporomycetes; order Peronosporales; family Peronosporaceae; genus Pseudoperonospora; species Pseudoperonospora humuli. Next base: position 25,665 of record NQFO01005483.1, on the reverse strand, counting down.
CTCAAGTCGGATCCAATACCGTCCCTGTTGTCTCTGGTGTCGTCGACGACTTCATTGTCGCGTAAAAGTGGAGTATAATCTGGATGTGGAGATGCAGTCATCGCCCACGCGCCGTTTCTGTTGGAATCACATCAACCCATACGAACCCTTTTGAATCGTCCGCTCTTTCTTCGCCTGTAAGAGCATGAAGAGAACCCCTAGACGCTCTCAGAAACAGCGATATAGTATCCGTGGCATCCATCACCTGGTGTTACGATCAGGTCACTTTATTGAGATAGAAACGCAGAAATGGTCGTAAAAAAGACGCAGCATCAGCATGACCTGGACCGTTTATCTAATCATGCACCCTCTGTTTGCTTTGCTGTTATGTCTCTATCCATTAAACTGCAACTTGCTCTATCATTTAATACCTCACTCAAAGTCTGTGTTACTGAGATTTTACCATCTCGACCTTATCTTGAAGTGCAAGGCCACTCATCATCACCATGGCACTTCTGACTGGCGTGTAGCATTTCTTGTCATTTCTACATTTGTCGTCTTTGTGAACCATCAATATGGTTGTCGACTCACCACAGACCGAGTACATTGAGAGGACTCCACGTCAAGGCCAGCGTCGTTGCTTCTGCTGTTCCCTCCACTTGGGACTCATCATCGTTGGCATCTTTATTGCAGTAAGTGCAGTGCTCTATGGAACGGTCGTGCCGGCTGTAATTGACAACGCAGTCAAGAACGGAGTTGTGACCTGTGACGCCTCGGATAAAGACGATGAGAGCTACATTGATCCGTACGGGAACTGTGAAGATTGCACGCCATATTACTCGAGTCTCTACATGATGAACGCGACCAATGCCGAGGCTTATCTTGCTGGAGAAGCTGACACCCTTCAGGTTCGTGAAATGGGACCTTACACGTATCGCCGTCGGCAGCTCAAGCTGGACGTCAACTTCTTCGACGATGGCAACCGAGTGAGCTTCAAGCAGTACACATACCACACCTTTGTGCCGGAAATAAGCTGCAGTGGGTGCTCAGATGACGACGAGGTCACGACTCTCGACTCGGGCTACATGAGTGTCATTGCACAGGCTGGTGGTGAAGCGGCTTTTCTCGTGAGACTCGCGCTGGGCTCGTTCGCCTCGACTAGCAACGTCAGTGCAGCGATGGCGATCGTGGCTGAGAGCGGTCCACAGATGATGCGCTGGGTCAATGGCCTCAACTCAATGAATCCGGAGGCCATGCGCACGGTGACTAGCAACAATACCGTGCTCACCTTCCTTGCGACTGGACCGGCTGCCATCGCCAACTTGAACTTGACGGGCTTTGCCTACAACGGACTCTTTGCTAAGCGCACGGTCTCCCAATGGGCTCTCGGCTATCCAAGTCTTCTTGCTGGCTTGGGCCTTGGTGCAAACTACGTGAATGTGTGTGCTGCTGAAGGAGGTCTCAATGAGCAATGCGCGGCGTGTGTCAACAGCACGAGCATCGAGTGTCGCGCGATTGGAGGAGAGTGCTTGAAATGTGCACGTGGCGCTGGTGTTGTAGCTATCAACGAAGAGACTTGCGCCATTATCGAGGCCACGTATGCCGCTGCTTACGGCGCTGAAGAAGCCACTAGCTTTGGCTCGACCACATGCCGACTCTGCAGCGCATTCGGTCTGTGCGCCGCTCCGCTTCCTGGCGCTATCGAGTCCAGCGGCCGCGACTATTCCAACGCGGCTCCAAATGCGTCGAGTCTGGGCACGTACACGCTCCGTACGGGCTGCGACGATGAAAACTATATCAACGAATACGAGCAGTACGACGGCTACAAATCTGCTGCGCTGTGGGCCGATCTCGGCGAGCGTCGTAACCCAACGCTGACGGAGATGGCTGCTTTTGCCACTTACGGTAACTGTGCCGCCCCCACGGCCAACTTGACGTGTATCCCCGTACGCGGCAATGACGGGACTGGCATCGCCCCGGGTGGTGTAAGCATTAATGGATTCGAGGACGACATCTCTCTCAAGGGTTTTGAGATTTATCTTAGCCAGGGCAGGCAGAACGTGACGCTGTTCAACCAGCACGAGGAGGTCGAGTATGCGGGCATCACGCTGCACCGCTTCCGTCCTTCAACCAATTTGCTTACGGCGTCTGCGGCGAATGCTAACATGGGAACGGGTGTCCCTGTGGACGGCGTGCAGTCAATCGCCTTCATCACGGGCTTCCTGGCGTACGTATCATTTCCAATGTTCTTACATGGCAACGAGACGTTGGCGTCAAGTGTACACATCACTATGGCTGATGGCGCAAAGGCTGAGCAAGATACGCTGTACAATAGCGCTGGTATTCTACGGGCCAAGTACGCGGAAAGGTACGAGACATTCGTGGATATCGAGGCTGGGACGGGTAAGACGATGCGCGCGTACAAGCGGCTAATGGCGTCGTACGCGCTTTCGCCCTCGACGTTGAACAGCTCGATCGCCATGAGCGACGTACTGTACCCAGCGCTGCCGACGGAGGTAGTGATACCGATCTATTGGGGCCAGGAGGGCTCGGTCATCACGAACTCGCGCGTGGACAGCTACGAAAAGCTAGAATTGCTGCTCAATTCCCTGCTACCTGTGCTCATTGTGGGCATTGTCGTGGGCGTTGCGCTCATGGGCGCTGGTGTCTTCTTCCAGCGTCGTCGACAGAACGCCAAGTAGGGTGTGACGTTATGAACTCCATCAGGAAGATCGAGTACAGATGAGTCTCAAAACGTTATCGTCTACATGTAAGCCTGTAACACAGTGATCTGATCCATCTTGTTGACAAAGGGTAGTGAATGCTGAAGCTCATAGCCGCATTAGGTTCTTGTGGCAGCGTATGGGATCCGAGAGGCAGCCGCATTTCGTGTAGCTTACTTGAAGTCCACCGTGGGCTAGACGACAGGTCTATGGCTTGTCGTATAGCGCTGCACCTCGGACATGTAGACCAGAAGCGTTCTCATGAGTATCGAAACAATTAGCTACAACATCTCTCCTTTCTTCTTCGTGGTCTCTGACGACAGACACGTCCTCGTGGTCCACGACGTCGAGTCTGCACGTACGTCATGCAACGCCACAGCTATGGCATCTCCCACCCGAGAGTCAAGGCCTCATCGTTTGCTTGACCTATCTGATGACACGAGGAACCGATCGACGAGATAGAGTAGACTACAGCTTTTCTACTACGCGCTTGCACCAATATCGTCGGATTGCATCGAGACCAGTGCTTTTGCCTCTAAGAGTCACGATAGACTTCTAGATCAAAGTGCAGCTTTGTCGGCCATGCAGCAAAGCTGTTCCATACCAAGGTACTCATGGTCTCGAACGACTCGAGTCATCATCATTACTTCCCAGCACGTACCACCATTTTTCACGCGAGTCTCTACAAGTACCACCACCAGTACTCCTCTAAGCCCCATCAATGTCTAACATCTGCCTCATTCTCCACAAAGAAGCTTTGGTGACTTGCAAGGAATCGTTTCAATTGCGAATCTGCTGCCTACGAGTCTCCACTTCGTCACTGCTCTCAATCTCATCAACGCAATGGCGACACACTCCCCCAAAGCGCAGACCTCCGAGCACTATGACAAATCATCACCCACTGCCACCACCTTCTCCAAACTCGAAGAGAGCGAGCCTGAAAATCAACGACAATGGTGCAACCCAAGAGTATGGGCCATGGTACTCATGGTCGTGGGCTCCTTGACCATCTTCCTTGGAATTCTGTACGGCACTGCCTTACCTGCGTACGTCAATTCGGCCGTGGAAGATCAAGTCGTTCGTTGTTCCAACGATGACGTGACAAAGGACGACTTCCTGGACCCGTATGGAGACTGCGATGACTGCTCTCCCTACTACTTGTCCATGTACATGCTCAATGCGACCAACGCTGAGGATTATCTCGCTACGAATGCCAAGCTGCAAGTGCAAGAGATGGGGCCGTACGTCTACCGTCGTCGCGATATCAAGCTGGACGTATCGCTCTCGGACGACGCTTCCACTGTCACCTACAAGACGTACACGTATCACACGTTTGAAGCCGAGAAGAGCTGCCAAGGCTGCTCCGCGTCAGACGAGATCGTGAGCTTGGACACGGGATACTTCAGCGTCATCGCTGCTACCGGCGGTGAGTTCAACTTGCTAGCGTCTGTAGCTGCGCAGTCCTTTGCCGTCGGTCTAACTATGACGGAACTTACCGACATAATCACGGAGCACGGTGAGCAGATGATGTGCTGGATGAACGGCCTCAATTCACTGGACCCGGTGGCCATGAAGACGGCGACGAATGGCAATGCCGTATTGAGTGTTCTAACCTCTGGACCAACAGCCATCGCGGACTTGGATCTCTCTGGTTTTGCCTACAATGGTCTCTTTGTCAAGCGAACGGCATCGCAATGGGCGCTGGGCTACCCGAGTCTAATGGCCGGCTTTGTACTGGGCGCTAATTACATCAAGACGTGTAAGCCCAGCATGAATGCAATGTGCGCGTCCTGTAGCGGGGACGACTGCTTAGCTATTGCAGCGGCTTGCTCTCAATGCAACAAGGGCGCAGCTGTCGTGGCGGCTAACAACATTACGTGTACTATCATCGAGTCCATTTATGCTGCCGAGTATGGTGCCGAGGAAGCTGCTAGCTTTGTCGCGACTACGTGCGGCCTCTGTGAGAGTGTGGGTCTGTGTGCGGCACCTCTCCCTGGCATCGCTGAGAGATCCGGTATGGACTATTCGGCAACTGCCCCTGACACATCAACGCTCTTTGATTACGTCAAACGTACGGGTTGTGACGACCTGACCAAGATCGGAAGGTTTGTCGAATACGACGGCTTTACCGTCGCGCCAATGTGGGTAGATCTCGGCGAACGACGCAACCCAACGCTGGCCGAGATCAACGCATTCTCGACTTACGCTAACTGCGACTCACCCGTTGCTAATATCACGTGCTTTGACGTGTCAGGCACGGACGGCACATCACTCAAGCCTGGCGGGGTCACAATCAATGGGATGGCCACGCACACTACAGCCGACTCGTTCGACTCGTACACTGGTCCAGCGAGGATCTACATTACCATCTCAAGTATGGACACAATCGTGGACTTTAATGGGATCTCCCTGCACCGCTTTGGTACGCCAGCCGACACCTTTGACTACTCTGCCGACAATGCTCATATTGGCACGGGTGTTCCGGTCAACGGCCTGCAGCAGCTCAGCTTCGTCACTGGCTTCCTGTCGTACATATCCGGTCCGTTCTTCATCTACGGAGACTCGTCACTACTCGAGGACGTGCAGATGACCAACGTCAATGGCACGGTAATGGCGACTGAAAGCATGTACGACTCCGAAGGCAAGCTTCTCGAAAGCGTTCTCAATGCGTACGGAACCTTCGTGGATATCGAGTCGGGTACGGGCAAGACCATGAGCGCCCGCAAGCGCTCGCAGGTCTCGTATGCGCTGGCGGCCTCCACGTCGGTTCCTAACGCATCCATGAGCGACGTACTGTGGCCTAAGCTACCGACGGAAGTGGTGCTACCCACGTACTGGGTACAAGAGGCTGGCGAGGCCAAGGACAGTGTGCTGAACACGTTCAAGAGCACACTCACTTTTGTCAAGACGTTCCTGCTAGGCCTCATCGTGCTCATATCTGTGGGCTTCCTTGAGACGACCGTAGGTTTCTTTCTATGGCGTCAATATATGCAGAAGCTGGAGATGCAGCGCTGCAGCAGCGTCGTCTAGAAAGTGTATCTACAGACAGCAGTGCGTTACAGTTGAGTGCGTCGTGATACCAGAGCAACTACTTTCTCGTATCCATGATTGTTACTGCTCTTATGTTCATGCCTGTGCTCTATTGGAAACCTCCATGCGTCCTTAGTTCAATACATAGCAGCTCCATGATGAAGATGCCACTTTCTCTTCTTCGGCAACTTGCGTGCTCTACTTTATCCTTGTGTGACGCAACCCCTTGAAATTTACGTGGTTCCTCATGCCTGGCATCATTTTCATGCTAGCAACTGGCAACTACTTGGCTACCATTCCAGTCCTCATTCGTAGCTTAGAGAAGTCCCGACAGATTTCGCGCACATTGGCCCAGTTCACGATTTGTCTCGGTGTTTGTTTGTGTCTCTGCGGGACCGCAATCTTTTTCGTTGTGGCGCCCATTTTCATGGCCTATACGAGCGGCATGAGCGACATCGTCACTCCGGGTCGTGTCATTGGACTTGTCATTATTGTTACTGCGAGTTCCATCGGTACAACACTCGTGCCTTCACCGTCCTCTTCACTTAGATCAGCGGTCTCAAATGATTATATGAGAACTCGTCTAGTGTCGTTCCATAATGTATGACCATATCATATGAGCGAATGTTGACTTGATTCAAGCAAATGATGCAAAGGCTACGATCTATGCTCTTGCAGTGCTCGTGTCATCATGACCTAGCTGGCGTTCGAGGTAAGCTCGGTCCTCTTCGTCCTCCACAGTCTCATCCAGTTGTTCAGCGACGATTCGAGCGATGAAGGCAGCTACGATGATATTGTAAGTGCGGCGGAGACGATACATTACCCACTCCATAGCTACGACATATGCAAAAGATCCAGGCACTTGGCTAGTGAACAGTGTGCGCCAAATGGTGCACGTGAACGTGAGTGCCGAGCCTGACATCGTTTGCTCTTCCTTTGCATATAAGAGCAATGAGCGTATCTCTAGACCACTTTCGAGACAGCGATGATGTACATAATCGCTATCTCTAAGGGTGTCTAGATATACTCTCTGTTTATATATGGGATGGTTGAGCGGACGAGAAGAAACTTTCTCGATGCTCTTACATGCATGCAACAACCAAGCTGAAGAACAGCAAGTCAAAGAAGACAATGCAGAGTGAAGTTCAATTTGATGCCGCCAGTCGCTACGTGAATCGCTGACGAAATGCATCGACACTTCCACATATCTTCACTGGTTTTCCTGAATCAGCCTCTCTACGAGCGGAAATAAATCAATCACTACATTAGGCCGCGAAAAGCCTTCGGGAGCGCGACCTCGTCCAACGAGGCCTAACAGACGGCGCGAATTGAAAGCCACATTTGCCGGATTGACGATAGGTATTGGATTCATGGCCGGAAGTGGATTTGATCGATTAATCACCGTGTGGAGCTTGTACTGACGAAGTCGCAGCGCTGGTGATATACGAATGCAGAGAATGTACTCGACGCCGGGAAATTGCCTCTATTGATCCGCTCTTCGATCCAGATAGGGTCATCTTCACGAGACTCCGACTACTACTTTCAATGTGTGGTATTTTCCCCAATCCATTCCAACTGGTCGAGCGGCACCAATGCCGGGAGGGAGACCAAACCTGCAATCGAGCTTTCGAAGAGATTCAACGCAACTCGATCCTCGTGGTCGCAAGTGCTGACTTCCTGTGCCAGTCACAATCAAGATGGCGAAGTCTAGGTCACGACAGAAGTTATCGTGTATCTCAATCGGTAGCTCGTCAATGTAAATTCTACCGCCATCGCCCTCGACACCAATGCTTGATTCTCCAACCTGACATATCTCTTCCAGTCTTCTAACGAGGCTTCGCAGACTTCAAATCCAGGATCCACGTCATCGCGCTCGATAGAGAACAAAGCAGCCTTGACTTCCTTCCAATCCAGATTCTTGGTGATGCCATTAATTCTCTTGGTCGCCATGTTCCGCGCGAATGAAGCCGTTGACGGCGCAAAGCATGAGTACCGGTCCTCGGGATGCATCTCCGTCAGGAAGCAATGCTCATGCTTCTGCGGTCTTGTTCCAGAAGGTCGAAATACATGTAAGAGCATCGAGAATGTTCTTCTCGTCCGTTCATCATCCGCGCAACCAGGAGTACCCTTAGACACCCTCAGAATGATGTACTATATGATATCATTGCAAAGAGAAAGAGCGGACGCCTATCTACGGAGTAATGCAAAATCATATTCTAGGATCGTTTCTCAGCAATTGCTAAAAGCGACACTCGTGCATCTCTTGCGATTTGAGAATGGATGCGCGACACCACCTCTTGAAAGGCTTCTCTTTTGAAAAGCTGATCTACAGCGAGAAAATACACACCAGCCAAGCCCATCGTTCATACATCATGAGGCACTCCGTCCTTCACGCATGTTTTGGTCATCGAGATTTTCTCTATAACAAAAAGCGATAGTAAAGAAGGCTAAGCTGATGAGATAGCAGACGTATGATACTACAGGATGCTATCGTGCGAATGCTGTTTTGAAGTTGGTGATTATTGATGTGCAACAACTCCAAAATAAAGAAAAACTTGTCTTCGACATATTCAAGACATTTCTCGCCGCAAGTTACTTTTTCGTCGGGTAGCAGAAGGTCATTCTAATTCGCGATTGCAACACTAACACGAACCTCTTCGTAGATAGCAACCAGCACGTGGGTCGTGTCCTTCTTGGCTAAGATTTTGGGAAAGCAATCGTCGATCGATGACGTCGGCTTCAACAGTAGCCCTTTCTTCAAATGCTTCTGTTCCATCTTCTCTGAACTTATCGTCTTGCTGATCCATATCGTCGCCATCGTTATTCAACCGCGCACTATCTTTGCTGCCCTTCTGCTTCACTAGTACAGATGAGTCTGCTCGACGAAAAATCATACCCCACCCTCTATTTTATGTATTTCTTTAGATCTTTAACTTCTTGCTGCTTGCCAATGACAATGATCACGACGCTTTCCTCACCGAGCACAGCTTCACCATATTTCTTCATGAGGAACGCTCGACAATGAGTCTCACACAATTCCTTTTTAGCTCGGCAATCAGCTCGAGTCTTTGACAAATGTGATACCCTCCGAAAGACGTGGGTAGAATCAACGTCATTCGTATCATAGATGATGCAAACAGCGTTTTCCACTGAGAGACGCGTACTTCTGGTCCCAACATAAGAGACAAAGACGAACTTCCTACTTAAAAAAACATATAAAGAAACCAGATTTCTATCGGCAATCCTCAAAGACTCAGGGGTGCCTGGACACTAGAACCCTATTCGAAATCGTGTTAAGTATGTAGTGAGTTGTCTAGGTAGTCTGTGTTTTCATAAAAGAGAGAAACCATCATATACTCGACATCCATTGTGACTCTGTGTATACTACAACAAGATCAGAACTCTACGTGACATCTACCATAACAAGTTGCCCATACTTGAATGGTTGCAACCGGCAAAGCAACTGATCGACCCTTATAGAAAACATCATTACGGTGTGGGTCATACAATATGAAACGACACCAGACGAGCTCTCATATAATCATTTGAGACCGCTGATCTAAGTGAAGAGGACGGTGAAGGCAGACATTTGCCATCATGACGTACCTCGTGTGGTATGGAAATCGTGTGCAGCCTCTCGTTGCTCTTTGAACGATCTTCGCACTCCCTGACTAAAGTTTCTATTGCAAAGACAGAGAGACCATATCATATGAGCGAATGTTGACTTGATTCAAGCAAATGATGCAAAGGCTACGATCTATGCTCTTGCAGTGCTCGTGTCATCATGACCTAGCTGGCGTTCGAGGTAAGCTCGGTCCTCTTCGTCCTCCACAGTCTCATCCAGTTGTTCAGCGACGATTCGAGCGATGAAGGCGGCCACGATGATATTGTAAGTGCGGCGGAGACGATACATTACCCACTCCATGGCTACGACATACGCAAAAGATCCGGGCACTTGGCTAGTGAACAGTGTGCGCCAAATGGTGCACGTGAACGTGAGTGCCGAGCCTGGCACGAGTGGTGTACCGATGGAACTCGCTGTAGCAATAATGACAAGTCCAATGACACGACCCGGAGTGACGATGTCGCTCATGCCGCTCGTATAGGCCATGAAAATGGGCGCCACAACGAAAAAGATTGCGGTCCCGCAGAGACACAAACAAACACCGAGACAAATCGTGAACTGGGCCAATGTGCGCGAAATCTGTCGGGACTTCTCTAAGCTACGAATGAGGACTGGAATGGTAGCCAAGTAGTTGCCAGTTGCTAGCATGAAAATGATGCCAGGCATGAGGAACCACGTAAATTTCAAGGGGTTGCGTCGCACAAGGATAAAGTAGAGCACGCAGGCTACGAAAATGAAATTGGCGACAAGAGCGACGACCATAGTCAGTGTGAAATACAGCGAGTAGTACGAAAACTCGCCTGTCATGATGGAGTACGTCATCATGGACAATGTCCCGAGCGGAATGTAAGGCATGAGCCAGTTTAGGATCAATTCCAGCACGACGTGTATCTGTCGAACGAGCACAAGCGCGTGGTTGATCTCTCCACTGGCTGGATCGTATATTGTCATGATTGTTGCTCCAATGATCATACTGAAAATTGTGATGCCCAAGAACTGCACTGACACAAAGGCGCTAGTTATGTTTTCCGTGAAGAAGGCCTCAAAGAAGAGCACGATTTGTGTGGCTAAGCTCTGACTCTCAGGAAAGACACCACTAGCCATAGCAAGTGATTGTTGCAGGTCGTCTGGAAGTCCCGTGACGTTCGTAGCTGTGAGTATTTGACCATCAATTATGGACTGAGCAGTACACTGATCTTCGCGAGAAAAAAGCTTGCCGTTCGGACATCGTAGAATGAATTGGAACATTGTCGTGGCTGCTGGTGGAGCATCTTTGACCTTAAACGAGCTTGAGAAGCAGAAGGTGATAGCAACTGCCACGCAACTCGCTACTAAAGCTGCAAGTACGAAGTAAATAGTCAATCGCACTAAAACGGAGCGTGCCTTGTTTGAAACCACCAGATTTGAAAAGCAAATTGTGACGCTCGTAAAGATGAGCGGCAACGTAAGACACTCAAGCGCCTGGATCAAGAGATGTCCGATAGCTCCAATCCAAAGCTGGGCATCCTCGCTGATAGGGTATTTGTTCAGCACTGCCCCAACACCGAGTCCAATAGCACCGGCAAGAGTTGTCATCCAGAGACTTGGAGTCTTGTAGTATAGATCCACCAGCATGTCGTCATCGTTGGGTATCGTATGTGGCTCTACGATCGTAGTCACCCATGGTACACTTTTGTGAAGGTCTCGAGACTGAGTCGTCGCGGTCGGACTCATCGTCATCGTCATCGGTCCACGGTCGCGTCTGCTATTCCCATCATACGACAAGCACGCACCATCATCCACTGAGCTTGTTATCGTCGTCTCTATATCGATCGCTTCTACTGAACGTCTTGCTACAGAACCTCCTGCTACAGATGTTCGGGACGCTGCCAAAGTCAGATGTTCCTCCTGCTTTGTCTCGAGAAAACCATCAAACTGCCAATCCATTGCTTCAGATTGTCGAATCAAGTACTCAATGCCAGCAGCAACAATGTCCAAGTGAGTCTATCGACAAAGTTTTAGACATCTACACAACTCCATTGAAACTCCTGTCAAATGCTGTTTATTATAGAAACCTGTGACACATGTCATCTTCAGCTTATTGTATGATACTTTCTCATCATCAGGATTTTCTCTATCTATATTCTGAAAAGTAATTCGGACATGAGATTGTGATGCGTGTGAATTATCATAGGGAGTGAGAATGTCTCCTACAATATTCAGGTCTTCCTGAGTGGATACTTTTTCATTTCTTACTACTGTCTAAGAGAGCACTTCGACTGTGATTGGTGGATAGCTCTTAGCCTGTCGCGTGGCGAACCCAAAGGGGACCCTGTTTGAAAGTGTTCTCCAAGATGCTGCCAGCAGACTTCTGTCTCTGCAGCTTACACTAAGTCTGTATTTGGAGCTCCATCACCGTCGTAGTTTGTCTTGAGACGTGTATACTCTTGCTTGGTATGCGTCTGGTGCAAATGGGAGAGTGAATGCCAATGTAGCAGTACACAAGATTCAACGCAGCGCTCATGCGCTGAAACACCTCCTCGACCGCGCTCTGGAACTTCCACAGAAGTCGAACATAGAGCGCCAGACCATTTTCTTAGATGACACAAAGTACCTGGAGCGACTACAGCAACGTGACGCTCCTGCTGAACCTCAGCGTGGAGCGGCCGTTTCTCAAGTGGAAGTTCTTCCGGAAGTGCATGGCTCGCGATCGCGAAGCGCACTGTTCCGACGGTGAGCATGAAGACGCGCGTGGCGTACGCAGATTGGAGCAGGCGCGACAACATCAAAGCAGACGCAGTCAGTCCGGCACAAGGGTTGGCACAGGCGTTGTGGAAGCGCGCACACGGTGTTGTTCATGGACGAGCAAGCTCTACTCACAGTGCTACCAGACGCTTTCGACCATCAGCTACACAATCGATACGAAGTTGCCGAAGCCGAGAAAATGCAAAGGCGTTGTGCTATCATGCAACCGAGCTGAGGTCCAGTTTGAAGAGAAGTAGTGCTCAGCTGCTTCAGACCTTCCATGAAGAATCATCAGCTCGTGAAGCAATTTGTACCCTCTAGATAGTGATCATCGGGTTATTATCAGTAGCGAGAGTTTCGTCCACCATTCATCAATCATGACCGAGATGGCGAAGATGGAGACACCAAAGGCGGAGGCTGTAGCGCTCACCACAAGCCGCTTCATGATCATGGGCTACAATGTCGAGTTCCCAAATGGCAAACGCCCGTTTCCAGCGCAATTTGCCGTGATGAACAAGGTGCTAATGGCGCTCAAGACGGAGCAACATGCGCTGCTGGAGTCTCCTACGGGTAGTGGCAAGACGCTGGCGCTGCTGTGCTCGACCTTGACGTTCCAGAAGCAATTTGTGCGAGAGGGTATTGCCGATGCTCAAAAGGAGCAAGAAGACGCGATATTCCGAGAGCAGGAGGCCAAGAAACAAGCTCAAAAAGCTCAATTGAGGGCACTGGAGACGCAGATGCACGTGATGGAAGCGAAACAACAGGTGGAGCAAGCCAGACAGTACCGAGAGGAGAGAGAGGAGGTTGGATCCATTCAAGCAGCTTTACAGACGACGCAAGAGGTAGCGATACAAGCAAGTCTGAAGGAAGAAGATGATGAGGTGGCACCTACACAGCCCACAGAATGGATGAGCACGAGGAAACAAGAGCTAGAGACGAACTCTACTGCAGCCAAGAAGAAGACGAAGAAGACTCTTCCCTTGTCTTTCGTCCTTGCAGCAAACGAAGCAGCAGCAGCCGTCGGTCAACAACAAGTGCAGGTCAAAGACGGAAGTATCGAAGTGGACAATAAATCCAAGAGGAAGCGGGTGGTGCCGCCGCGAATCTTCTTTTGTTCGCGAACACATTCGCAGTTGGCGCAGGTAGTGGACGAGCTGAAGAGCTGCCCCGCGTCGTACCTCGACGCCCCCGAGGACTCGGACACCGTTCCAAAGCAGCTGCAGACGTGTGTCCTAGGCTCAAAACGCAACATGTGCATCAATCGCAAAGTAAATCGTGATCCATCCCAGGTGGACGACAAGTGTCGACTGGCACTCGAAGGATCGTCGTGTTCCTTTTACTGGAAACGAAAGAAAGTCAACGAGTTGCGTCGGCGTTTGCCGCCCGTGTGGGATATCGAAGATCTCGTAAAAGTGGCTCAGAAACACCGAGAGTGCGCTTACTTTCACGCGCGAGAAGCCTTGGACCATGCAAACGTCGTGTTTGCCCCCTACAATTATCTGCTGAGTCCAACGATCCGCAAGTCCGTGGGCATCACACTCAAGGATTCAATTATCGTCCTGGATGAGGCACATAATGTAGAAGATACATGTCGATCCAGTGCCAGTGTTGAGGTGAGTATGGAGGTATTGGCAGCCTCAATCAAAGCGTTTTCGATCGTGATTAAGGACGGCAATCGACCAAAGACGTACAACGCTCTGCTCAAGCTGCTGAACGGTATCAGTCGCTGGTTACAAGGCGTGGATTCAAATGCTAACGCCATTCTGCAGCCTTCAGGTTACGAAGAGCAAAGCAAAGTCTGGGATGGCGCTGATGCACTAGCGATGCTTGCAGAGTACTCTGGGCTTAGTACCGACAATTTGGCTGAAATGAAAGCAAACGTCCAAGAAGTACGTGAATTTGAAAACGACTTGGGCAATCGCGCAGAATCCAGTCAAGCAGCACAAAGTCAAGGTCCTTCGACAGGTGCTCCTTTGATTCTTTTAGGTGCCTTGGCATTGACTACAGTCGAGTGTATCATGAACGTGGTCGATTACATGTTTCGGGACAATTTCAAGTACACTGACGACTTCAAGCTAGTAGTGATCAAGTCGAAAAGTGCATGGAACGACAATGCCACTTTTCAGTCCCCCACCAAGAGAACTGGCGATGGCTGGGAACTCAAAATGTGCATCTGGTGCCTTAATGCTGCTGTCGCATTCTCGGATATTGCAAGTCAAGCACGTAGCGTCATTCTCACGTCTGGTACATTGAGTCCCATGGAGTCGTTTGCGGGCGAGTTGGGGGTGGATTTCCCCATTCGTCTCGAGGCCAATCACGTTGTGAATATGCGCAAACAGGTTTTCATTGGAGCTGTGATGAATGGACCTGGCAGGGTGGACCTCCAATCGACGTATGACAACCAGCAGGATGTGAGATATCATGACTCGATGGGTCAGTTGCTATTGCAGTACTCGCAAGCGATTCCAGGCGGTATCCTCATGTTCTTTCCGTCCTACTCGTTGCTACACAAACTTGTAACACGGTGGAAAAAGACGACACTGTGGAGTGAAATCGAGCAGTTTAAGACCATGTTTTCGGAACCGCGTAACGCCGGCAAGGACTTTGATGCTTTGTTGGAAGAGTACAAGAGCACAATCATAAAGTGCTCGGAGGCCATAGGTGCTAGTGGCAAGGACAGGATAGCATCGAAGAGGAATACCGGTGCCATCTTCTTAGCAGTCTATCGCGGCAAAGTGAGTGAAGGGATTGATTTTTCCAATGACAATGCACGGGCGGTTCTGTGTGTGGGAATTCCCTTTCCAAACGTCAAAGAGCTGCAAGTGTCTTTGAAACGCAAGTACCAAGACGAAAAGAGCCGCGTGAACGTCAAGTTTGTGAATGGCCATACTTGGTATCGGTTGCAAGCGTTCCGTGCGCTTAACCAAGCACTTGGACGTTGCATTCGACATCGTCAGGATTACGGCGCCATCATACTCGTCGATTCGAGACATCGTTTCAATAAACATACAAGGTCACTTCCAAAGTGGATGCGATCGTACGTCCAGGAGTTCGAGCACTCGCAGATGTGCGTACCGATGTTTAACGAGTTTTTCCAGAGGAATTACTTGGAGTTGCCACAGCCTGTGCCATCCTCAATGTCGGTAGAACCGGCAGTATCGACTTCATCAGCGTGGAAGACGAAACGAACCGCACTTGTGCTCGAGTATGAAGTGGATAAGAAGGGCAAGAAGAAGGGCACTGACGCCAAGCCAATGACCACAGCAACTGTAAACGACTTTATAAAGAAGCAGAAGCACGAGTCGAAGAATGGACAAGCGAATATCTTCTCGATATTTCACCAACAAACTTCGAATAAGTCCAAGTAAAATTTGCAAGTAGCTACTTTATAGTTTACTGTGCTGGTAATTTAATGACAAGAGACTAGTCACTTACTACACGATGTCTCTTCGCTAAGCTCTTTGTGAAGGTCATGGACAAGGCAAAAGATCTCAAGGAATTTCAAGCTCTGACGTCGTCGATGGCGTCCCCAATCCCGTCACTTTCCGAAAACGACGATACTGAGAACGAACGGTATCACGTGGAGACTCGTGCGAGTGTCAACCGAGATGACGTCCAACCCAAAGAAACTTTTCGTGGCGAGCAGCAGCGCAAATGGCGCAGAACGTCAATGCTACAGCCACAGTCTGATCCGCGATTGAAAGCTTGGTGCTCAAAGAAGATTAAAGCGTTGAAGGCATGTCGTACTGCGCCTCAAAGGGAGAAAAAGACACTAGACCTGGCCAAGATTCCAGTGACAATCCCAGGCAAAGTAATGGACCGGGCGACCTGGTGCCATTGTACACCGCAAAACCACGGCGGCAACTTGCAGTCGCAATCGCGTCG
Organism: Pseudoperonospora humuli; assembly: GCA_003991265.1. NCBI lineage: Eukaryota > Oomycota > Peronosporomycetes > Peronosporales > Peronosporaceae > Pseudoperonospora > Pseudoperonospora humuli. The sequence goes on along the minus strand of NQFO01005483.1, from coordinate 9,699 downwards.
GAAGCTCAAGACGCCAACTTGGTTGATGCAACGCGCTCAGACGCAATTGTGGCTTGCTGACTTGTCTGGATTTCCCATAAACACCGCGCCCTGCTCAAGGTCGACATGGTCCAAGACTCTTTTTAACACGCAAAGATCTGCAACGTCTACGTTTTGCTCGGTAAAGTCGGAAAATTTGCTCGGACAGCTCGCGTCGAGTGCGGCGGCCCCAGAGTCAGGAGACTTCGGTCTTAAAACCCTCGAATTTGCTCAAAACTTGATAGAAACACAGCAAGAAATCGCTGCAGCAGTTCGTAAGGACTCTGAACCTCGAAGGACGTTGCTGCATCGAGTGACGATAGCTGCACAATTGCAGCTTGAAGACTCAATTGCATTGCGACAACAAGCTGACACGCTCCTGGGACAACGAAACATCGCGTCGAACGACGAGAGAATGGGGTGAAATCGACGATACAGGCGACACATTGGAGCATTAGGAGGATCATCCATTCGTCTCGATGTTTGAGGCATATCGCCGAGCCTGCCGTCAATTCTACAATGAAGGCATGTATGCGAACAAGTACGATGAAGCAATCAAGCGAGCTTTTCATTGCCGCGCTCCGACGTTCGATGGGATTCATGGTAAGGTTCTGCACCATCGTTGACTGTGTCAGTCGAATTGTGGAGGCCGATAAGGCTGCGTCGATCGGCCATAAGCTATGAAAGAAGACGATTTGAATGGTCTTTGCGTGAAATGTTCTGTCGTCTAGTTCGCGTTCGTGCCCATGATGGCCGAGTCGATAGCTTCTTACCTCTACTACGTTCAGCTACGGCTGCTCGCTATGTTAACGATAAGGCGCTGTGTGGACTCAACGCGTAAGTGTCAGATGCACTTCCCTCTTCTCGCGCTGTTTCTCCATTTTCTCGTACTTCTGCTTCAGCTTCAGCTGCAGCTCTGCATACACAAAACCAATATCACCATTTCACCTACCACCAACCTGAACGGCAGCGCTTGCTATATGACGTTGGCATGTGCGTTCATGACCAAAGTCGAGGCCACGAGGATTTAGTCACGCTACTTTGCTGCTTTGCTAGTCTTTGCGAGCGCGTGGTTGTTCGCAGTCGAACACACGGTCTTCAGTACAGAGCGGTCGAAGGTCAGGGAACAGTATCCGCGTCGCGAGCGAGCAATACTGACTATGAAGTCAAGACTAATGTACGGTCCACCAGCAATACATGTATTCGTTCAGGGTCAGTGTCTCAGTCACTACAACTACGTCTTTGAATCGTACGAAGGCTTTATGCGCTCCTTATCGCGCGTCAAGTCGTTCTCATAGACCATGTCTTCCTTCACTCCTCCTAGGACGCCGGCGGAGCAACTTCCTCGCCAACACCATGCGGATGGATACTATTGAGCAGCTCTTTAATTTGCGTTTTCAATTGGAGCATTGCTTCGTATCTTTCGACGTCACGAGTGATCACGTTCGACGGAAGTGTCGGTGTATGAGAGCTAAGCAGCTTCTTGACGTCGTCCGAGCTCTTCTCCTCCTGGGACCACCTGTCGAAATGTATGATCATCGCATTGTCATACGGCTTAAGAGTCTTTCTGGTAAAATACCCAATGTCGGTATTTTTCAGGGTTTTCGGGCGGATAGCAGGATCCAGATAAAACTCGTCAGCCGTTTCCCCATCTCGAAAGTAGCGTTTCTTGGATTGCTGCATGTCCGTCGTACCGCGACTGTTTCCCAACCTGAGCGAGGAATCAACCTCATAGCGCAAATCCGATCGATCATTTCTATGATGCGCTGGTATCTTCTTGACCTCTGCCTTTATCGCGTCAGAGTTTGGACGTTGCGCAAAGTACTCGTCGATCTTTGTTTTCATGTCGTTGTTTCTCATCGGCTCAAGATGTTCGCGAATAAACTCACGATTCCCTTTCGTCTCAGACTGCAATTTCTCGACGACCTGCTCCAGGGGGATAGGATCGTTGCTGTTTAACATCGCTCTTGCTCTATCCGTTAGCTCATTGACGTAATCCTCCGAATACTTTGTGTTGGGCATGCGAATGAGTTGCTTTCCTCTATTTGTGACCTCCCCACTTGGAGGTCCCAATTTCAGAAAGTCAGCTGCAGGACGACTAGGACCAGCTAGGGCTGAAAGATCTTCTATCACATTTGTCGGCGACACTCTTTCTTCGGCAGTCTGCTCAATGGTGGTGCCAATACGCGAAGAGTGCGTCTTCCCATGGTGGTTAGTACCAGTAGCGGACGAAGATGACAAGGTATCAGCTGGAATCAGCTCATTTGCCTTGTTGGAATTGGCAATCCCAGTAGACACCTGATGACCCGCCAAAGCGGTGGTCGTAGCGACTGTAAGCACGACGATGAGACTTGTAGTCCGCATTCTTGTTGCTGGTAGCTTGTGTAGCGTAGAAAAGATAGCGCAATGAGAGATTGAATGTTGAATTATTCGCTCGGATCAGCTTCCAGCCAATATGTCCCATTTGTGCTCAAAGGCGAAAGCGAACTGCACATCTCAAACAACGTCTAGACATTCATAGAAGCTGATTCCGAGCACTTCATTCACTTGTTCAAATCATGCAGATGCACTACAGCCATCATTTATAAAGCAGCGGGCCGTTGTGTCTTGCGTATCTTGCAATCACTAGTAGGCAGCAGCAGCCCATGTGACCCATTTGTTTGCGACAGACTGGGCTCAATTTACCCGCTTTGTATTTCTGGCTACCACAAAAAGTCTGATGGACTTGTGACATTTATTGCGACAATGTTCTATTTCATACCATGTCAAATCTAGGCTACAACACGGTATATAGAAGAAAAACACCATGGAGATGAAAAAAGTATCCACCCAGGCTGACTTGGATATTGTAAGAGGTGACATTGTCACTACTCCCTATAATAACCAGTGATATGGCGTCCGAGGAGGAGGAGGAGTATGACTTCGACTACAGCGATGAGGACGAAGACATGGAGGACGCAGAAACGGCGGATATGCACGTGCAGATTGAGAACGCCTATTACTCAGCCAAGCAACTGCTCGAGGGCGAGTCGCCTGAGCGAGAAGCTGCATTAAAGGCGCTTGGACAAGTGCTGGAACTGCAGAATGAGCAGACGGATTGGGGATTTAAGGCTCTCAAGCGGACAGTGAAGATGCTGTTTGAGCTGCAGCGACATGATGAGGCCATGCGGAGGTATGAGGAGCTGCTGGGCTACACGAAGAAGGCAGTGACGCGGAACGTAGGAGAGAAGGGCATTAACAGTATCCTGGACTTTGTGTCGACCAGCAAGGTAAGCTGAGATTCGTATTGATAAGATGAGTGGTACTTAGATCGTGGAGGTGGCTAACATTTCGCGTATCATATTGTAGAATTGGGAGATCCTGCAACGATTCTACGAGACAACGCTGGAGACACTCAAAGAGGCGAGGAACGAGGTGATAAAGAGTAGGAATGCGAGTCTGGTTTGAAGAGGTGGCAGCTCATAGCAGTTTTGATTATTGTCGCTACGATGCAGAGACTGTGGTTCAAGACGAGTGTGAAACTTGGCAACTTACTGTACGAGATTGGAGACTTTTCGAGGCTGAGCAAGGTAGGGAGGGAGCAAGCTAGTTGATTTGGCACGTGTCTGACTGGACAGTATGTTGCTCTATGCAGATTATAAAGGAGCTGCTGGTATCCTGCAGTGATGAGGATGCAGATGATGGTGTCAGGAAAAACTCACAGGTAGCATAAGTGTGTTGCAATCCTATTTCGATACCCATTCTATTCCTAACTCATGTTGTAGTTGCTGGAGGTATACGCGCTACAAATTCAGATGTATACAGCACAAAAGGACAATAAGAAGCTGGTATCGATCTACGAGAAGGCATTACGAACCAAGTCGGGGGTTGCACATCCGGTAGGAAGGTGTAATGAAGCTCATAGATTGCTGCTGAGTGTTTCTAATACTTTCTTTGTGGTTGTAGAAAATAATTGGTGTCATTCACGAATGCGGAGGCAAGATGTACATGATGCAACGTGAATGGGACAAGGCACGAAGCGACTTCTTCTCCGGCTTCAAGAGCTACGACGAAGCTGGCGAACCGCGGCGGCTTCAGTGCTTAAAGTATCTGGTGTTGGCCAACATGCTTAGTGAATCACAAGTCAACGTCTTCGACTCTCAGGAGGCCAAACCGTATGAAAACGACAAAGAGATCGTGGCCATGACGATGCTGACAGACGCTTTCCTGCACAACGAAATCAAGACTTTTGAGCAAGTGCTGACCCACAACCAGGAAGCCATCATGGACGATCCTTTCATTAAGCACTACATTGACAGTCTGTTGCGAACAATTCGCAGCAAAGTGTTACTTAAAATCGTCAAGCCCTATCGCACCATGGACACCCAGTACATTGCACGCGAGCTAAATGGGATCCCACTCTCTGAGGTAGAATCGCTGCTGTCAGCGCTGGTGCTAGACAAGAAAATTGAGGCACGCATCGATCAGGTTCATCGAACGTTGGTGCTTTTGGACCGCACACCCGAGGAGAAGTTTCAAACGTCCATCCAGGGTTGGTGCAATGCTCTTGAAAAGTTCCATTCGTTTACGGTGGATCGCATTAGCACTGGCATGTGATGCGCTTCTTCAGTAGGATCAAGTTTACTTCGTAATACAAAAGCTTCACTATTGCTATCTTAGGAGAATTCTCCAGAGACGGCACGTCATTTATCCAGCCAATCTCCTCGACGATAAAAAATCACGTCGTGCTGACGAAAGATGTTCTTGGCACCGTGTTCATCTGGGTTTATTAGCACAACACGGCAAGATGGGCAAGAGATTGTCAGGAATCTCGTCAGACGGAGCACATCTTGCATGCGTGGGCCTTCTTGGTCATTCGCAAACTGGAGCTGCTCAAGACGCATAACGAACCGACAAAGACGTAAAATTGAAAAATGTCTTCATTTAGGTCTATCCGCATTGCAGGTTAGGTACAAGAAGTGCGAGGAAATTTATTTGTTTTTTTTGCATTCAGGACACATTAGGAGCCGACAGGACGTTGCGCCGAGTAAAAGCGCTGCACTTGGCGAGCTTCCTCTGCCTCCCGAGAAGCAATGTGCCATGCGGAGCCGATACAGAGGACGGACCACACGGACCAACACAGACAGAAACGAAATCCAAGTCTGTAGGCGCAAGCTTCGTCGCAGTACTCAAAGTAGCTGTTCAATTGTCCTTGTTTTGAAATGACCCACTCCATGATTAAACCCGTGAGGTATGGCGAGAGTGAGTATCCAAAGAGATTGAAGACCATGACGGAAAATGACGATGCGAGCGCACGATGCTCAGCTGGCACGACGGAAATGAAGATGCCTGTGCAAGCTGGTAGGATAGCTCCACCAAAGAAGAGCAATAGCCACAAAAAGGCGGACGTGATATAGACGTCATTGAAGAACGTCGCCACCGCTGAAATCGCAAAGGCTGTCAGCCCCAAAATCATGCAAATACCCAGTGCCTTTGCACGCTGCTCCACACCGATATATCCGCCACATCGGTCAATCAGCCATCCACCGAAGAATACGCCCAGAATTGGTCCTGTCCCCGAGACGACGACGAAAAGCGCGTTGACTAGATACTTGGAAGCGTGCAGTGACTTGATCATAAAGATGGTGCTCCAATACTGCACGCCCGTGACAACGAAGTAAACTGTTGTAAGACCGAACACGATCAAGCAGAACACAGGTATGTGAAGAAGCTCGTGCACGCCCTCCGAGAACGCACCCTGTTCGTACACTTCAATGAACTCCTCCTCTAAAATCGAGGCCTCCAGCATGCTCAAACGCGGTGACATCCGCGGAGATTTCATCGGCGTGGCTGTGGTGTCCGTAGCGCCGTATGTTGATGGCAATGTTCGTTTCTGCTCTGTGGGCGAAGCTACAGAGATGACAGCTTCGCCTCCTGCAGTCGTGGCATTGGCTGGCGAGGTTGGGATTGCTGATGGAGCGCTGACAGTGCTACCGTCAGTCTTCAGCTCACCTGCATCTGTGTCAAATATCGCCATGCTGCGCACGCTAGAAGCCCGGATCATATTTCGACGCGCTGGTGTCACCCCAGCATCCTCTTCACAATGGCCGAAGTGGTACTGCTGCTGCTGGTTTTGGAGAAGATGCTGAAAGCTGCGCTGGTTGCTCACACCATACATACTCGCACTAGCAAGCAAAGCATCTTCCTCGTCATGATACGTCGTTGATCTTGTACTCATGGGCGTGCCGGCGACTGTGTCCTCGAGGAAGCTGTGCAGACCAAAGCCAGACCTGCCGCGCGCGCTCGAAAAGCTCCCTCGTTGGCTATTCAGTGGCTCCAATTCGCTATGACACGAGCTAGCTCCATCTTCAAGTATCTTGTTGATCCCCTCCTGGTAATTTTCAGGATCTGCGTCTTCAGCATTTGTCTTGGACGCTACTTCGACCGACTGCAATTCATCCATGCAGCCCTCACACGAACTGGCGCTAGCACTTTCTGTGCCTCCACTACCTATGACCTCTCGGTCGTTGTCGCTGCGAATCACGAGGTGTTTCTTGGGTACAAAGAAGATGGCGACGTTAATGGGCAGCATCGCCAGAAATTGCAGTAGAAAGGGCCAGCGCCACGTCTGGATGAGCGAAAAGCTCTCGGGTACGATCCAATTGCTCACGGTACCTACAAAATAACCGAGCATGACGCCCATGGGGACGCTGCCTTGAAGATAGCTCATCCAGCCTGCTACCTTTTCTCTCGGCGCGTATTCGTCCACCCAGAGCGGCGTGTAAATGCAGGGAAAAGCTTGCGTAAAGCCCACTGCTGCCCTGGCTAGGATGAGCATGTTGGCGCTATAGGCGTAACCTGTGGGGGTAAGCGCCAGCGTGAGCACAGCCACGTTATTGCAGAGCAGACTGAGGCCCAACACCAGACGCGGACTGAAGCGATGCAGGAAGAACGCGCAGAGCGGAGAAGCAGCACTCAGAGCTAGATACACGACGCCACCTAGTGCACCCTGCTGAGTAGCGTCCAGACTGAGTGATACACTGAGCTGGTCCAGTAAACATGGAATAGAGCCGGCCTCGAGGTACACGACGATTTGTGTGAGAATTAAGTACTTGAACAGGTAACCAGCCTCAGCACGCGTCTTCTGCATATAGCGCTCACGACGCTCAGCTTTTGTCGGTGGCGCGAAGCTCACCATGCCTACCAAATGGGAACTTTAATGACCACCGGTCAGCGACCTTCTTGAGACTTTCTTCTCTGCCGTAAGGCGTAGATACCACTTGAATCAGGTGGCGTGCACCACATGAAGCAATTTTCTCAGTTTTGATGCAAATTTTGCAATAAGGCCAGTAGCGCTGGCGCGAAGCGTGACACTTGTACTGGTAGACGGGCGGGGCGGCAATGCACAAGACACGTGCTTGGCTGATCATTACTTGGACGCAGCATTGATCAACAACGCTCTTGCAACGCGAAAGTGTTGACCAATATTTGTGGTCTGACTCTTTTTTTTTCCGCTTCGTTCCATGGCGCGTGGCTTTCGTCTCTATAGCTATGGCCTTCCCCAGAATGCATCTGCATTCATCATCAACACCGTCATTGTGGCGCTCTGAACAGTCTTGATGCTTATGCTCGCATGTAAATAGGCGCTTATGCTTCAGTCAACTCATTTCCTGGACAAAGACTCATTATGAGGAATTTCCACATCTGACGACCGTGCAGTCGCTCGTGCTGGGTACAGAGACACAGTCTCGTTTGTATCGTGGCGACCACAATATCATACAAGCTACTGCGCACGAGTGCTGTCCTATGACTGGATTCGGGCGTGGAACGAGCCTCAGAAATGACATCCAAAGTAAACGAAACTCATGGCAGCGGTGCCGTCATTCAAGACTGCAAGTATCAGTAGTGGCTGCAGTGCTTCTGGACCAACGCTAAGTTCCCGCTGTAGTTTTGCTCGATACGTAGAAGCTCGTCGAGAAGCGCAGTCGGTCGATCCGATAGCGAAGCGCATTATCCAATATGTGCTTGGCGTATACAGTATAGAGTCAGTATGCAGCGACTCCAGCCGAAGAGCTGAGGCAGCGCGACGATAGTCTCCATTGATGAGCAAATACAACTCGAATGCCCCAGACGCTTTTATTTGTTCGATATCGAAGCTGGTGAAGAAGAGAACGTGCAAAAACTTTGCGTTGGAACCTCAAGTACAGCTCCGCGAGAAAGAATGGGAGAGAATGTTCCGATTCGACCACGTGAAGTGCACTGCAAGGTACTCGGACCGTAGTGTGAACGCGACTCAGGAGTGAGGTAGTAGATCTGGGACGTTTGGAGCCTTTCAAAAGGCCTCATAGAAACAACTGCACATCAGTCCTGGACACCGATCATCGCAAGAATGGCCCACCCTTACGAGGCTAGGGCTTCAGTATCGAATGCTAGCTTGCAACATCGTCGAGCCTCAAGACTTTGATGTATCATCGCCTACTGTTTTTCCAGCAGCTCTGATCCACATATGTTGGAGTGCTGTTGACAGTGCACGAAATTTGCTCGCTCTATAAAAATGTTGTAGTGCGTATGATGGAAGATTAAATGACGTTTAGTATTACGCCATGCACTGAGGTGCCTATCACCTAGCATTTGAAAGCCAGAACGTGGACATAGACTAGATAATGGTATCGCACCGCATCAGAGACCTCATAGAAAAAAAGGCAGATCAGTCGGGGACACAGGTCGTCGCAAGGATGGCCCAGCTATGCGGTGCAACGATTTCAATGGATTAAAGGGCACCACGGATGTCATACTGTACTTGAGCAGCGATTTGGAGTTTGTTGCTCTCACTTTCACATTTTCAACAAAGTGTTCAAACCAAGTCAACGATGACGTTTATTGGAGCTGCAGCAACAGCGGGTCTCCTGTGCGCGGCTGGTACAGGTGGCTCAGGCTTTATTCGCTTCTTCGACCAAGAACGATTCAAAGCCACTTTCCCGAGCGCCGTGGAGCTCTACAACTTCGATGGTCTTGTGAACGCTGCCAACAAGTACACGACGTTTGCCAACACTGGCAACGATGACAACGATAAGCGTGAGCTGGCGGCCTTCTTGGCTCAGACGGCACACGAAAGCGACAACTTCAAGGCTGCGGAGGAGTACGCCAAGGACACATACACGGTGTGGCAGTACTGCGACAACACGACATACCCGTGCGCTACTGGCCGTCGCTACCACGGCCGAGGCCCCATTCAGCTCTCGTGGAACTACAACTATTACACTGCGGGCGAAGCGCTCGGCATCGACCTTCTGAATAACCCAGACATTGTCGCAACTAACACTACGGTGACGTGGATGACAGCACTCTGGTATTGGATGACCCCTCAGGGTGGCCGTGTTATCCATGACGTCGTCGCAGGCGAAGGTGGCTTCGCTCAGTCCACCCGCATCATCAACGGCGGTCTTGAGTGTGGCCCGGACGCCCCCAACAAGAAAAGTGAACTGCAGCGCATCCAGTATTACGCCAAGATGTGCGAAGCGTTGGGTGTGCAGCCGTTGGGCAACAGCTCGTGCAACGCGTAGTGCATGAAGGCATCTATTCCAACTTTGGGATGAAAGCGTGGTAAGTCAGCAGCACGTCTCACTTTTCGTATGATTAAACATAGCTAAAAGTAGTATATTTTCAATCTTTGTACTTGCATTTCGCTCTGTTGACCAAGCG
>NQFO01005481.1:0-87572 GCA_003991265.1 Pseudoperonospora humuli | reverse complement strand
TGCTTTCGCTTCTTCCGCATAGCTGGCGTCACTACAAACAAAACTCACTTGTCCCAAACTTGCCCATAGATGCCACCGCCGCGCGCTTCTACAGCGCCTGTTTTTCAACTCCTTGACTGCACTATGCGCACGTCCTTTCGTGCATCCACGTCTGCTTCAGTCTCCGTACGCCATGCATATCTTCTTACTCACTATAGAACGATGCGCTCCTCTCGATGCATTGACCGTCGCGCGAGCCATGCGGTTCCGAAAGAACTTCCACTCGGAAAGTGGTCAGTCCACGCAGAGCTGCCTGCAACAGAACCTCGCGTTGCTCCATAGACACTGCCGCCGCTCCATATACGCCTTGTAGCTTGCGGTCTTGCACAACGATATCGCTACAATGATTCTTGTGTGCTTTAGGTGTCGTTTCTTTTGACTCTCGTTCGACGCCAAAACCAGTTGATTCTAGCCCTATGACGGTTCTTGCACGCAGTCCCTTATTCGGCATCGCGACCGCTCCAACGCTTAGGAGACTGGGGTCTGTATATCCAGCGCGGGCAGTTCTTCTTCTTTGTTGGCTTCAATGCTTACCGATGACGACGGCGCTGCCTACGTCTCCGCTCCTCTTGCTGTAGGCATAGGCCAAACGATTATCTTACAGCAGTACAAATCGCGCGCATTCCGGGATCTAGCCCAATCGCAACGCTTGACACGTATTCACGAGAAAGCACAGAGCTCTCCTAGGACTTCTTGTTGAATTTCCTCTCGTTTTCTGTCTTCTTTCGAATAGCACTGTTGACGCGCTGTTACCGTCGCTTCTTACTTGGCTCACAAAGAGGTGGCTGGCGTGCTCGTAGTTTATTTCCACGGGCAGCTTCAAAACCTCGCTCTTGGACGCATCACTTTCGGAACGTGTTGAAAAAGGCATAGTGCATCATTTGCCACTGATTCTTTTGCAGTAACTACGTCGTAAGGTGATACGCCCGGGAGATTCAAGCTCCATCCTTCTGCTTGCTCCTTGATGCACAAGCAAGTGCACGTATATTGGTTTAATGTGCACTTTTGTGTGTGTCGTAGAAACAAGAAGCAGCAAGAACCCTTTCTTGTTTGTCTGCTATTGTGGAAGCCTGCTGCATTGACACGAGCTGTCCGGACATGCTGAACTCGCCAATGATAAAATTCAGGCTTGCTGGAGATCACGGGCGCATAAAATACTTGTGAGCTTATCGGGGTCAGCACAGGTTGTGGAATCTTCTAACTTTTCGCAAAGTAAACCTGAGGAATATCTTTTTCGCGCAAAACGAGATAAAGTGTATTGTTGCTATGCTTTGATTGACTAGAATGTCGCTGACTTGCGATCGTTGCGGCAGTCCGTCGTTCCCCAAATCCTCTATCTGATCCCTTACAAATCGAGAAAGATCAGTTTTCACGTGGACAGCAGCGTTCAGCTCGGCGACAATGTCGTAGGCTGCGGAATTATAACATCAAGCAGCTATGTGGGTCTCGGCCATTCAATGATAAAGTTGCGGCTAGGAATTGGATAATATAGCCATTTTGATCTCGTCTATAGTCAATAGGGGCAAACTTCGTCTTTGTTCTCACGTTCAGGAATCTCCTAGCCAGCCAAATAAGCATTGTCACACCCCGCACTAAATCCCCTAACAGACGGTTCTTAAAATCTCGACCTTTACCCTATAACGTTTCTCATTCCAAATTTAGCTCGTGTCAGATGCCGCCCGCCTTGCTTCCCTCGGCGCTGCCTTCAATGCGCGTGGCCGACCAAAATTCTCGAAAAGACGACGAAGAAGAACACCCTGTGTGGATCACAACATCGGCTGTGCCTACTCCTATGCGGGTATCGACGCATTCGACAAATAAGCGTAGTGCATCGTCTCCTGGTAACTTCTTTCCACAACCACAGACGACGTCATTGCCAGCGAGAGCTTTTGCCAGTGCCTTCCAAATGGTCTCCAGCAGGACTCATCAGAGATTCGAAAAATTGCGGTCCCGATCGGACGCTTTCTTGAAGAAATCGATAGCTGTTAATAATGGCGGATGGAGACTAAAGGTCAATTATCCTATAAGGAGAGCAACGCCCGCGTCCAACCGATACAATTTCAAATGGGGAGAGCAGCATATATTGCAACATGCCCAGGCTGCGTTTGAGTTTCATGGTGAAGACGCAGGAGCGGCATCCAGCTATTTTCACATTGTGGCAGATGGAGTCTCATCCCCTTTTGGACGTCAATCACTCGCTGATAATGACGGGATACCAGTGTCTTCAGCTGTATTATCGACCGAGGTTGTAAAATGTGTATGCGCCATGTTAGAAGAGCTGACTTATCACAACAGAGAACAATTGGACCAAGTAGCGTTTGAAGAAGCAGTGGTCGACGCAATCAAGACGGCGCGCATCAACTGTTTCCAGCATAAGAAGTCGAGATTGGCGACAACATTGGCTGTGTCGTACTTTAACCGATGGACTGGAAGATTGCTGACGTTCTCGCTCGGAGATTCCAAGTGCTTGGTTGTACGGCGAGGAGTTATTGTCTATGAGACACTGGCGGTACTGCGCGAATTTAATGTGCCCACTGTTGTCAATTTGCGGGAACAGGTAGTGCCGAAAGATTACGTCGTGCAGAGCTTTGCCCTTCAGAAGGGTGATGTGTGTCTTACTTTCTCGGACGGGTTGGGTGATAACCTGTACAAGGACGATATCACTGCGACTCTGGCGGCACCGGAGTCAGGATTGCAAAGTCTGTGTGATCAGCTTGTTGACATGTCCAAGGTGCAAGAGAAGATTGTGTCGCATGACGATGGTGGAGACAGAGAACGTGACCTGTATCCATTTGCAACTGCTGCGGCTTTGGAATACCGTGAACGCACATTGGAAGAAATTAAACTTGCTGGCAGTGCCCCGCTCGATGATAGTGGGGTCGATCACATGACGCTATCGCTTGAGCTGATGGAGAAACACAAAGACAAGCAAACTTTGGATCGACATTTGCTTCTGCGGAGACCATCACGAAAGCATCAATACTCCCTCCTTCAGCTTCGGCTCATGGCGCAGATGCAGACGAAAAAGCCGGACGACATAACGCTTTTCATGACACATTTCATTTGAAGCGTATCTTAGGTACCAGTTTTATTACTGCTGACGATTTAGTCAACTGCCGCTCAACCCTCACATGTCTGCAATTGGGTTCGCATGCATAGTGACAGACTTGATCACGATCTCTTTAAGCGGACGGTTCTTGGCATCGACAGGCGTCTTTTCCATGGCGTCCAGCGTGTCCATACCGTCGATGACCCTGTCAAATAAACACCGCCAGGTGAACGGTTAGTATTTGTATTTATTAGCTGGACAGTGTCGTGCTCATCAGCTACAGACGCATTAACTCGCACAATAAGTGCATCCACATATAAATGATTTCGACTTTTCCCACATACTTGCCAAAGATTGTGTAAACGTTGTTGAGATGCGGTTGCCTGGCATACGTAATGAAGAACTGCTGTTTGTTGGTGTTGGGTCCGCTGTTTGCCATGGACACGATACCTCGACAGTTGTGCTGTAAAAAACATGCTTCAGTTGCCGAAAGTTTCAATGGTCTCCTTTACAAGCCAATGTCATACTCTATTTTGTGGATGGAACTCGTCGTCAATAGCTCCGCCCCAGATGCTCTCGCCGCCTTTACCTGTCCCTGTCGGATCCCCTCCCTGCACCATGAAGCCTTTCATGTTACTGTTTATCAAAGTGACGAAGCTTAGAAATTGCGAATGTTTCCTCCAATACGTTAGCAAATAGCAGATTTCATGTTACCGGTGAAATTTTGTACCATTGTATGCACCGCTTGCACAAAGTGCCAGAAAATTCTAACAGCAATAATAATTCCAACATGTCAGAAATGCCTAATTGTCATGTCTAGAAGTAGTATATGTTGTTTGAGCATACTTCAGCTGTACGGGGTGCGGTATCGCAACAAACTTCAATCTTAATGTCTCCTAGCGTCGTGTGCAGTGTAACAGACTGCAGACATATCGGGCGTGAGCTTCGTAGCTTGGAGAGAGCTGGCACAAGAGTTACGGACAGCAGCAGACGTACCATGGCTAACGATGCAGCAGTGGAAATGTCACCTAGAATACCAGGACTACCTGGGCGAATACTTTTGTATCTCTGTGTTTTTTCTGTGTATCGTTTGAAGAGCTCTCGTTCTAGTAGTAGATGGTTATGCGCCCCTAGCCCTACGACTGTGATTGATGGATAACTCTTAGTACGTGGGCCGCCAGACGCAAAGAACATCCACGGACTACGACGGTGATGGGGCTCCAACATTCCTGACAACTGGTCCATCTCCACACGCTTCGACGTCTAGAGAACAGTCTCCCTGTGCTCGACTGCACCGACGAGACCTTCTTTGACCATTGAACAGGCGTGGCATCAACTCCTCAGACGCGTTTCATCGCAGAGAAGAATCCCGTTTTGTAGGAAAGCATCGGTGTGTGTCAGTCACAGAGAGCACAACGCGGATTCGTGGAGTCTCTAACCTTGCTGGATACTTTCAACTCAAAAGCAAACTTCGTGAGCAGATGGTGGCCAACGCCGACGTGAGCACTTGAAGAAATGCCTCCGACGCTACGTACGAATCACATTTGATGGCCTTGGTAGCGGTCTCGCCAAGAGGCAAGCAAAGGAGAAAGAAACCCTCGTGACGAATATGGCCAAAGCACTGCAGATGCGCGACATTCTTACGGCAGATAGTACCGACTGAAGCGCGCAGCGGATTCCGTTGGCAGATCGCATTTTAGAAAATGGCCTGGCATTCTACGTTCGACTCCTGTGGAAGTCCCAGAGCGTGGTCGAGAAGAGGATGATATAGGTGCGTAACGAGGAAAAAGCTCGGTATTTTGTGTATCCAAGACGTACACGAGAGCGTACATCAAGCTTAATGCGACTACTCTGTGTGGCTTCTACGTGCGCATCAAGAAGCAAGTCGAGTGCTACAACTGAAATTTTTCTTGCGTATTGCTTTCGTTGAAGCCGTTTCAGGAAAACAAGTGAACTGTAATGTGCCACGCCTTTGATATCTCTCAGTCTGAGACCATGCGTCAAAAGAGTGATGCCAAGAAGAGCAAGTTCTTCAAGATGACAGCAGAAAGTAAGTACCAATGCCTCTTTGTCAATCAAGTAACGAGCGACGGATACGGTGCGTCAGTATTGGTGTTTCATCCACAGATGAAGGGCGAGAAGAGGACCAACAAGAAGTCTTTCGAGTGTGAGAGAGGTCCTTTATTCGCACCAAGGTTGGTGCTATGAAAGCAGGCTAAAGAAGAAGATGAAAAAGAAGGTAGATGGAGGAAATCGTGTAGGTTGTAAAGTATCCACTTAGGTAGGCTGGATATTCTAGGTGACATTTTCTCAGTTCCCAATGATTTTCAACCTGTTTTATAACATAACATGTTCAATCCTTAGCCATTCGGCTGATATGTTTTGGAGCGGAAGATAAAAGTCATGTCCATTTCAGAGCCTGTGGTATATTTGTGCTCTAAGCATATACGGCTAGCATTTCGTCGATCTCCAGACGACAGATTGGGCACTTGATCACCTCTTGACGATGGGAGCACATCTTGCACAAGCACAAATGACGGCAAGGTAGACACAGAACACTCTTTTCGTTGGCAAGGCAAATCACGCAAAGCTTGAGCTCATTCTGCTCCTCAACCTGGCGATCGAGCTTCTTCTGCATTTCCAGTGCCTTATCCTCCTTCATAGAGCGTACATGGCTCAAAGTATTCTCCAGCTGTTGTTCCCATTCTTTCAGCTCTTCAATTTTGCACTTTGTGAGAGACATGGAGGAAATGTGGGACAAAGCTGCTTGAATACCGTGAGAGATACTTGAAGCAGCATTTAAGTTGTCAGGAGCGTCAGCAATTTTGATTTGCTGAGGCAAATCCAGACTCCTTACATCAAACGGTTGTTCTTGTTGGGTCACGCGTTGTCGCAATGAAACCAACTCCTTCATCAAGATATCGTGATGCTGTTCGTGGTCTTCGTATCCGTGAAGTTGGGTCTGCAGCAAGTCGTTTTCAAAAAGCAAACCATCACGATCTCGTTCCACACGGTCAATCAATAGATGTAATTTTTGGTTGTTGTGGCTCAGTTGAACGACGCGACGACGCGCAAAAGCAATTTGCTCTTGCATTTCACGATTGCGGAGAATCAAGTCTTCGCAATATCTCCGCCACGGCTTTTCAACGGCATCATTGGCTTCATGGGCATCCCAAGACTGCTCTAACATAGCATCAAATTCGTGCGCGACAGCAGAAACGGATGATGTCACAGTCGACGATGCTGCTTGCGCTTCGCCAGATGATGATGACACTCGAGTTGATGCACATTCACGAGCAAATTCTCCAAAAAACAATTGATCCGCTAGCTTCCCTTCATTGGGGCCTTGGAATTCAAGGACGCTGTTGCTGTCAAAGGTGTCGTCATCCTCATTGCCATCCTCTCCTTCCCTTCTCAGCTGCATCGAGCCCTCACCGTCCAAAGCTTCATCGCCCCAGCCAAGCTGCACCGCAATGTCATGCTGACCAGACTCATACTGTTCTCTCATATCCGCGTTACCTGAAGGCAAATTGAGTAGTGGAGACGAGTCGAATTGTGTATACTCCAGCGGACAGCGAACATCCCACTCACCCGTGTCGCTGTCATCCTCGTCACTGTCGCAGAGCAGATTTTGTCGTTGGGCTACGCCAAAGTCAGAGTGATAGCGCTTCGCTGTACAATTATTGCCATGTTCATAGGTAGGAGGTACTGAAGCAGTATCTGGAAATGACCCAGAAACACTAGAAAACGATCGAGTAAATGAAACTTCATCACCGCCAATTGAAGGCGTTCGCCGATGGTCTGTAACTCGAGATTTCACTTGATATTGTCGAAACAGATTTCCTCGGATTTTGCCAAATGGCCCCCTTCCCCATGTTAATCCATCCACTGCTAAAGCACATCTCTGGGCCATATCCGGATCGTCAAATTCAAGAAAAGCATGTCCTTTTGTACGGCCCGTAGAACTTGCGGATGGGATGACCACTTGAATGGGGTCACCAATCATGCAAAACAAATTACACGACAGAACTTCCATCATCTCCTCTGTACGATCCATTGACACCTTTGGTAGATTTGTTAGCACGCAGACACTGTTGAAGCACGTCCCAGGACGTGCATTTCCAAACTCGAATTGTGCCATATCAAAGACTGGCCATTTAAAGGGAAGAAACGATTGCTGCTCAAAAGTGAAGGGTGAAATTGCGCTCACAGCACCAGCTTGCTCATAATCAACGAAATTTCCACCATGTGGGGCTCGACTTGGTTCGGTATCGTCACTCTCATTCATGACATCGATATGTGCATCACATACCATTTTCACCAACGATATGAAGATGTCTACGTATGCCAGCTCGCAGTCCGAGTCGTAATGATCAATTTCCAAAACGCCTGCTTCGAGCGCTGCTCGCGTAATATCCTCGCGAAAATTTAATCGGATCAGGTTCCCTAGCATAGTGTTTTGGATAACACGAGCTTTCGAAGCATTGATAGCTTGATTTGAAGCGTCTGTAACCTCGCCTTGCTCCAGCTGTAATCCTTCGTTTTCGCTCGCTGAATATTCGCTCTCTTCTCTGGATCTCTCGCTTCCGCTGCTCGCGTCGTGCTCACTTTCCTCAAAGTCAACTTGCCCTACTAAAGGCCTAAAACCATGCAAACCACCGCCGGAATAGTCTTCAAAATGTGTCGTGCCTTGAAGCATCATATTGACGCTCTCAGTCTCGGTATCCTCACCCTCAATCTCATCCTCTTCGTCGCCACTGCTATTGCCATCTTCCGTGCACACATTTTGAGCTGGTGGGGATACATGCAAAGCTGGAGCGGAAACATCTCGGAGGGATCGCTGTGAAGATCCACGTGCAGCATCTTCACTGTGCTCGGCTTGATCTACTGCAGACCAAAGCTGCGCCGTTCGAGCAATCAGTGTTCGAATCTCAGCAGCCTCACACTCAATTTCCTGTGCAAAGCCGCCCGTATCGGGCAGCACAGCACCTGCGTCCTCAACAACAACTGCTACATCATTTCCAGCAGCTTTAGTAGACAACAGCCAGACACACAACACATCATGAGCCACTGTGTCGCAGCAACAGCAAGAAAAGCCAACATTAATTCTATATGCTCTCAATAAAACTCACATTCAGTCGTTAATATTGGCTGCTGTTGCTGACTCGAGCGACGAATTCTGTTGCGTGTCCGTTGCAGCAAAAGCTGGCGGCTACTTGACTGCCACGAGGGCTTGACATGCCGCTCGGATGTCGGTGGATTGGGTGAGTTGGCTGCAAATCGGACAGCAACAGGCGATCGTTGGTCCTGTTCTTGATCTTCTTGATCTTGTTCTTCTTCGTCTTTAGTTTCCGTCTTGTCCCGAGCAAACCACCAGTTAGCAGCAGATCGAGGCGCTTGCTCTTCCTCTTGCTGCTGATTGACGGGTGTTGATGTGCTGCTTGGAGTTTGCAATTCACCGAGTATTGGCATTTTTAAAAGGTTCCTAAAAATTACGAAATGTAGGTTTCAACTATCAATTGATCAGCTATGCGATTCTTTCAAAAGTAGTAGATAGGAAAGAGTCTTGTGCACACGACGAGGTGAATGCTATAGCGCTATGACTCGCGTAGTCTGCGCTGTAGCTTGCGGCAATGGGCGTCTAGTCTAGTCTAGCGCGCAATTGCAAAAGGAAACCAACACGGTCTTTGTCAAGATTGCACGAGCGAGTTTGACAGGATTGTGTTGACCACACGAAAGTCGGCCCATCCAGTCGATATTCAGCCAATCGGGTCCTATTTGTAAACTCTTCTCGACCAATGAAAACACTTTAAGGCAAGATTCCAACTCGCTATTTTTCCAGCAAAAGCACAAAACAAAGCGCAAACAGTGGAGCTGCGGTACGTTTGGCTTCCCCCACTGTCCCCCCACAGTCTCTCTCATATAGCTAGACGTGGCTGCAACCCTCGCCACTAGTGTCAATATCGGTGTGTGAAACAGTAGTGCTCAATTCTTCGTCAGAGAAGAGCTAACGCCCAATCGACTGAAAAAGGTGCGAAATCAAGCAGAAAATCAGTTGTGCGGCAAAATACGAAGCAGAACGAAAGGCATTCACTCACCCTTGTGACGTCATTCTCTGCATTGTCGTTTTAGGAGCAAGACAAGGCAAAACGGGGCCAAGATGGAAGTTGTAGGACAGAAGCTGCTGGATTTCTCGCAGCCCTTTGATGTGGCAGCGCTGGACCAGGTAGTGCAGTGTATGAACGACCCCAAGAGTCCGCACCAACGGGTGGCCAACCAGATCATGGTGGCACTACAGGAGCACCAAGACTCGTGGACACGCGCCTCCGACATTTTAGAGCAGTCCAGCAGCATCCAGACCAAGTTCTTTGGACTGCAGGTGCAGCATATCGCTGTAGAAGAACATGATAACAAGACAGAGTACTGACACTAGTTTCAACAGATCTTGGAGGACGCCATTCGCTACCGGTGGAAAATTCTACCCAAGAACCAACGTGAAGGTATCAAGAGCTACATTGTTGGCAAGTTGTTGTCGGTGCGTTGATGAATTAGCGCTTATAGCTGTTCAATGGTGAAATCGTTATCTAACGTGAATTTTCGGCAGATGTCTTCGGATGAGTCTACGCTGCATGGGCAGCGCATGTTTGTGAACAAGATGGACCTTGTCTTGGTGCAGGTGTTGAAGCATGAGTGGCCACAGAACTGGCCATCGTTCATCACAGATATCGTTAACTCGAGCAAGACATCAGAGATTTTGTGTGAAAACAACATGACGATCCTGAAGCTGCTGAGCGAAGAAGTGTTTGACTTTTCCAAGGACCAACTGACAGAACAGAAGACTAAGACGCTGAAGGAAAGCCTCAACCACGAATTTACCCAGATATTTCAGGTACGATAAGAAAATACCGTTGTTTTAGTGATGCTTGGATAGGGAAGTACTAACCCATTGATGTATGCAGCTGTGTGAATTCGTGCTAAACAAGTCGACGCATGTCCCGCTTCTCCAGATAACGCTGCAGACGCTACTTCGTTTCTTGAGTTGGATTCCTCTTGGGTTCATCTTTGAGACGGACCTCATTAAAATCCTCGTTACAAAATTTCTGGCTACGAACGTGTTTCGCAACGATACCATCAGCTGCTTAAGCGAGATTGCTCAGTTGCGCGATGTTCCAGAGCAGTACAACACTGTGTACATTCAATTGTATATGGGTGTTCTGGACGAAGTGGGTAAGATCCTTCCTCCCGGTAGTTCGTTCACACCTTTTTGGGAACAGGACGAAGTGTTCGTTCAGCGTTTGAGTATTTTCTTTACGAGTTTCTTCCGCTATCACATTCAAGTCATTGAGCGGCCAATCTCCGCGCCAGGCGATAAAGCTCATCACGCACTGCTAGCAGGCTTTACATACCTTGTGTGTATTGCCGAGGTAGACGATGACAGCATTTTCAAGATCTGCTTGGACTATTGGCACTTCTTTACGCGAGACTTGTACACGGTTGATCAAAACCAGATGAACCCTCTTGCGGGCTTTCAGAACCAGACCCGTAGCCGACGTGACCTTGTGTCGCCCGTCATGAACCGTGTGCGCCACGTCATGATCTCAAAGATGGTGAAACCATCTGAAGTGCTGATCGTGGAAGATGAAAATGGTGAAATTGTGCGTGAGACGACCAAGGATACCGAAGCTTTATCACAGTACAAGACAATGCACGAGACACTTGTATATTTGACGCATCTGAACTACGATGACACGGAAACGATCATGCTGGAAAAGCTTACTGCTCAAGTCGAGGGCACCGAGTGGTCATGGAACAACTTGAACACATTGTGCTGGGCTATCGGATCGATTTCCGGCGCTATGAGTGAAGAGAATGAGAAGCGTTTCTTGGTGACTGTGATTAAGGATTTGCTGGGATTATGTGAAATGAAGCGTGGCAAGGACAACAAGGCTGTGGTCGCTTCAAACATTATGTATGTTGTGGGCCAGTACCCGCGCTTCCTGCGTGCCCACTGGAAGTTCCTTCGCACTGTCGTGAACAAACTGTTGGAGTTCATGCACGAGCTCCATCCTGGTGTTCAAGATATGGCGTGTGATACTTTTCTCAAAATTTCACAAAAGTGTCGGCGTAAGTTTGTAGTTCTGCAGAGTGGTGAATCGCGTCCTTTTGTGGAAGAGCTGCTCAAAGAGCTGCCTCGTATTGTCTCGGACCTAGAAACACACCAAGTGCACACGTTTTACGAGGCTGTGGCATCTATGCTTGCTGCTGAAAACGATGCTGGCCGAAAGGAAGTGCTCCTTGGTCGCCTGATGAACCTCCCTAACGAAGCCTGGAAGTCCATCATGTCCCAAGCCGTACAAGATGTGAGCATTCTGTACGACAGCCGAGGTATCAAAGAGATTGTGAAGATTATTCGGACAAACGTGAAAGTGTGTAAGGCCATTGGACCAAATGGTTTCAACTCGCAAATGGGCTACACTTTCCAGGACATGTTGAATGTCTATGTGGCATACACGCAGCGCATTGCTACGATGGTTGAACAGGGTGGAGAGATCGCAGTGAAGACGTCGGAGGTGCGATCATTGCGTAGTGCCAAAAAGGAGAGTTTGCGCCTCATGGATGCATTTGTGGAGCACACAGCTGGCGATGACTCGGCACGGCAATTTGTGGCCACTCACTTTCTTCCCAAGCTCTTGGAAACGATCTTGGCGGACTACCAAAACACAACTCCCGCAGCAAAAGAAGCGGAAGTGCTCAGTCTACTAGCGACCAGCATTAACAAGCTGAAAAACTTTATCGCGCCTACAGTGCCCATGATCCTCGAAGCTGTATTTGAGTGCACACTACAAATGATTACAAAGAACTTTGAGGATTTCCCGGAACACCGCGTGAATTTCTTCAAGCTGCTGCAGGCTGTAAATGACTTTTGCTTCGAGGCGCTGTTCAGTATCCCACAGGAGCACCAGAAGTTAGTCGTGGACTCGATCATTTGGGCCTTTAAGCACACAGAGCGCAACGTTGCAGACACGGTACGTTTTCCCATGAGCTTCATGTGTTGGTATGAATCTGACAGTCTTTGCGACATGGCTATTGCTTCATTCTGAACAGGGTCTCGCTACGCTGTTTGCTCTACTACTGAACATCCAAGAAAATCCTCAGATCGCCGCGGGCTTCTACCGCTCCTTCTATCTGTTGCTATTGCAGGACATTTTGGCTGTGTTGACTGACCGTCTTCACAAGTTTGGGTTCAAGCTGCACGCGGCGATTTTGCGCCACATGTTTTCCATTGTGGAAAACAACCACGTGACTGTGCCGTTGTGGGAGTCTGTGCCTAATGCTGGTGCCATGCCCCAAGGACAGACGAACTCGGTACTTTGATCAACTTTACGCTTGCTGCTTTCAAAAAAGTTGTTTTATAACCTAATTGTTCACGTTTGACGTAATTGGTGCAGGCTTTCCTCAAGGACTACGTGGCGAATCTGATCGGCTCGTCGTTCCCCAATCTGTCCCGTGCTCAGGTGGTGGAGTTTGTAGTTGGCTGTTTCGACATGTCGAAGGACTTGCCGACATTCAAGAAGCATCTGCGTGACTTTCTCGTCAACATTAAGGAGTTTGCCGGTGAGGACAACGCTGAGCTGTTTTTGGAGGAGAACCTCGCCCGGACCCAGCTGCAGGAGAGGCAGGATTTGGCCGCAAAGTTGGCTGTGCCCGGCCTGGTGAACCCGAATGAACGTCCTGACGAGATTGCCGACCTGTAGATCTTGTCTTTCCAACTAAGAACAAAACTACTTAACTCTCCATCAAGACGCAGCGATGTAGCGAGAAACGCACAATCAAACATGGGTTCCCTTAAAACACTTATCGGCTTATTGGCTCTCTTATTGTGTTTTTTTCGCTTTTTCCACAAATTTGTCGAATTCTCGCTCAAAAAACAGGTTACCATCACTCATGGCGGACAGGGACACGCGCGCGCGTCGCCAGCAATGGCAGTCAGCACGCAAGTCTGCGCCCATTTCGGCCGGCGGTGTGAATGCGCGTCGACTAGCACTGCATCTACAAGCTGCTAAGGAAGACGAAGAAGAAGAAGATGGAGAAGGGGAGGATGAAGAGGAGCTGGAGCTTGATAATGAGTGTGGTAATCCCTTCTGTAGACAGGTTCTAGCCAATCGTTACACGAGATTCTGCGAGGACAAGTCGATGTGTCAGCGCTATCGGGCGCTGAAGCTACAGTGTCTGGCTAATGCACAGGCAGAGGAAGATCAAGAAGACATGAGGTCTTTGTCGCTTGTAATAAAGAAGAGAAAGCAGAAAGAAGGCGAAAAGAGAGACGAAACGTTTGCCATTCCCCGAAAGAAGGATTTGGAAAGGATGAGCTCAAGTGCTGTAGGGAAAAGGAGGTTGAATCTTAGTGCTACTGGTGACGAGGAAACAAGAAGCAACTCGAATAGTCCACGGCAAAAGGAGAAACTCTTGAAAAGTAGAAAAAACAAGGAAATGGAGAAGCAAGTAGAAGAAAAGGACGAGAAAAGAAGGATAACAAGAGCAAAAGAAGAAGCTCGAGAAGCTGTGGACGACAAAGGAACGGAGGAGACCAGCACTTCATCAAGCGTAGCACCTTTGATGGATGTTCCTATAGAGAAGCAAAAGAAGAAAACTTTGTCACGTATACGGCAATCCACGCAAGTAGCGAGTAGTGACGTGGAAACGGAGAATGGAAATGATGTCTCTCGGATTAAGAGGCGTCGACTGGTTCAACGTGCAAGTGCGGATGACGGCTCGACTCACTCCACTTCGCCGTCTCCTACAAGTACAAGTGCAACTTCTATGGCATCAACAATAGCTACAAGTCGGAAACCCACCAAGGAAAAAGCTGGTCAAGCGAGGGCCTCAGTACAGGCGATCAGGAAGAGTATGAATGTGGATCTTGTGCCTCTCGGAGCTACCAAGAAAAATCATTTTACTGGTGGAGGACGATACGTACAGAATGGAAATCGATCAGGCGTACAATCATTGAAGCTCTCAGACGCGCGACCACGACCGCCCAGTATCACAAAGTTTCCAGCACCTGCAGTACCAACGTCTTCGGCTGCATCGACATCAAACGTGTCCTCCAAAGCTGTACCGATAACACAATCATCGGCACCACCTCAGACTCCAAGGTCTTTGCCACCACTACCTTCTCAGGCTTCTTCGTTGGCCTTGTCGGTACCTCGGCCCAGTGCTAAAGCTGCCACGTCCCTAGCATCGCCGACCGAAACCTCTGCAACAAGACCCAGCATTAATCCATCTGCCGCAACAGGCAACGTGCCGGGGATAATGCGAATATCGGCCACAGATTATTTGAAGAGCAGAAAGGATGATCGTGATCGACAGCTACCAGGAAAACAGATGAACGATCGAGGATTGCGATCGTCATCTCTTGAACGTACTGATCGTGCTCGGGAATTTCCACCAGGTTCCGCTTATTCGATGTGCCCGCCTGATTATCATCGCAGTGATAGTGCTCCATTGTTATCTCACACGAAGCCCCGCTCTGCTGTAGACCCATCTGACCAGTTTTATGAAGGTAACGGAAGACACCGGCGATCATACCTTAGTACAGAGGGAAACAGAAGCGAGTATCGAGAAAGATTGGAAATGCGCGATGAGATTGAGAGGTTCACATCCGGACAATGGGAATCTCATAAAATTCCGCCACCTCGTGACCGCTATTCACCCCGAAGGCATAAATCGTCTCCGACTGGTATCAGCAATGGTGGCTATGACTACGCAATGGATACACACTTCAGTCCAGCATCATCTTCAGTAGAACAGCCTTATTGGAAAGGATCCTCTGACGAAGTGCCTTTACCACCTCAGCGTATGGCGAGTCCTCGCCGAAGTGAGCAGCTTTTGAACAACGAACGGAAAAAGTCTGATTATGACGATCTGGAGGAGGAATCACCAACCTTCTCGCACCGTGAAGCTTTTTTGCCACGTTTACTATCAGTGTTTATACACAAATTGCCCCAGTCGCTGGAAGCAGTGCTCAACGTAACGAAGAAGCCGAGAAAGATGAATTGGTACATTAAGTACGTCGAGCGAATCGAGCATCATTGCAAAGCATTCGAGCTTCATGTAAAGTTTACTGGCTTAAAAGCAGTGGTGACTGTGCGAGATCGTGAGTGGCTTACGTTGCAGGGCACGTCTACGATGTCACTGTATTTCAATGTCATCAAGACCTTATGGGCTGAGGCAGTAACTTGGCTGAGGTTGTATAAGGAGATGGAGACGGCTGTCGCTCACTGCAGAGGCAGCCAAGTAAGCGAAAGCAATATCTTTCTTCGTGCCTGGCACAAAATAAATTCGGAAAAGTCCGTCTCGCTATCAAGAGAGGCTAACTACTTCTGCGGTTCACGGCTTCATCACTGGAATTTTGTTGTTGGAAAGATAGAGATCGGGAGTGGCAGCCATGAAGACAAGCGAGAGGCTTTTCGTCTAGCTACTATCAGTGCGCTAGATTTTATGTTGAGCATTGGCCGAGGTGGGCGAAGTCCTACTGTTAAGCGTGAGTGCTTCATAGAAGAGGATCGGCTTAGCACTAGCGGACACAATCGTAGCTCAAGTCGCGAATCATCCGCTAGCAACACGGCACACGAATCTCCAGCCGTTGAAAATGGAAGCCAGCTGTCTGCTGAGCCGTTGCTCTCTGCTGAGCCGTTGCTCTCTGCTGAGCCGTTGCTCTCTGCTGAGCCGTTGCTCGCTGCTGAGCCGTTGCTCGCTGCTGAGCCGTTGCTCGCTGCTGAGCCGTTGCTCTCTGCTGAGCCTACATCTGCATCTTCGACTGAGCCATCCTCACCTTCAGTACAGCCGTCTTCTGCCGTGGAACCAATTGAGCCACATCCGCTGACTCATGATCTTGTTGACAAACCCACTGTTGATAACGCTGCTTCAGCAGGACCATCCCGCATATCGACGACAGTGCCAGCAAACCCCTCTTCGGGCTCACCTGCTGCTATCTCCACAGCTTCCACGTTGCCCACCCCGACAGTAGAGGCTTCTACATCTACAATCACAAAGGAGGCTTCAGTGCCGACCACTCTGGTTGAAATGAAGTCGTCGCCCGCAACGACAATGAAAACATATGATGTGTCTACAACAGCTGCTGGTGAAGAAGGGTCCGTCTCCGACAAGGACACTTCAGTATCGCAGGTCGAGGCAGCAGTACCCCCACGACGGTGTATGATGTGTGAGATGATTCGCATGCGGAAACCCGATGGTGAGCGATGTCTGCGCTGTCAACAGAATGGCGTGTTAGCGAAAGGGGTACTAAGTATCTTGCGTGAGCCGAATAAGTTATAGTGGTTCTACCATTCATCGGTAGCGCCAAGCAATTTTCGACTGAAATTTGAGCTTCCGTCTAGACGGACTTGGACGGATTCCTGCCGTTTTTTCGACGTGGGAGATATTGCAACTTTGAACGTTGTTGCCGAGTAAACCACGATATCAACCAACTAGCGTAGAGCCGCCTGCAGTTGTCGCGTAGTCACGTGGAAACACGTCAAGACCTTTGCATCCAACGCTGCTAGATTTTGAAGAATTCACGCTAAAGATGGAGTGACCGAGCGTAAATCATTTGTCGAAATATCAAGACATGGCCACCAAGTAGTGCGAACTCCACAAACCAACAAGACCAGCATCAACAAGGCAAACGCTTTTGATGCCAGCAGGACAGTGTCAGTTCATTTTCACGTTGAAAAGTGCTTTCAGCATTTTTGAAAGGTCTTGACGGAGGTAAAGTCTTTGATGCAATATCGAGAGGTAAGCACTTCGTAGCTCGTTGAAAGATCAACATGATCACTCTACGCAATGTTGACAAACCAACGTGTAAAATCTGGCAAGAAAGTATTTGTGATGCCTCGAACTGGCGGGAATGCAACTCTGATCACAGACGAAAGAGTCCAAGTGCAAGCCGCAAAGAACAAAGTCGTTTGGCACAAAGCTGTCAAGAAGGACAAAGCTATAGTAGCGTCACGTATAGCTCAATATGGACGCTTGGAAAGTTTTGAATAGGCATAAGGGAAAAAAGACGTAGGAAGGGAAATAATCATGGGTACGAGAAAGTATTGACCCTGGATATCGAGCATCGGAAGATTGCTCAACTCTAACGAGACTGGCTCAGTATTTGCTCAAGCAAGTCGCCCATTTCCCATATCATGATGGCACCTTCGGACCCGACAGTGACGATTTCTTTGCGATCTGGTGAGATTTTGACTGCGGTAATTGCTTCACTGTGGCCACATCCAATTGCGATGGTCTCTCCATTGTCGTAATGCCAGAGCTTGAGCTTACCGTCACGTCCACCCGTGGCAAAAAGGGCTCCACTGGATTCAATGTCCATTGCTAACATTTCAAGGTCTGCCGCTTCCTCGAGGAATCGAATAGCTTCCCCGTCGTAAGCGTCAAAGTATGCAATACGTCGATCAGATCCACACGTCAATAGTTGGCTTTCGTCTGGGTGGTACAACACTCGGCGGAATACGGTAGAAGCAAACATGGCTTGGGTGCGCACAAAAGTCTCAAGGTTCCATACGATACAAGATCCGTCGGAAGATGCGCTGACACAAGCTGTGCAATCTTGCACCACTTGAATAGTATTCACAGGACCTCGATGTTCTTTGAGAGACGCTTCCAAAGTCTGTCTGGACGGCGTAATCCGCCACACGCGTACACGTCCATCTTTG
This sequence comes from Pseudoperonospora humuli, assembly GCA_003991265.1. Classification (NCBI taxonomy): domain Eukaryota; phylum Oomycota; class Peronosporomycetes; order Peronosporales; family Peronosporaceae; genus Pseudoperonospora; species Pseudoperonospora humuli. Next base: position 69,764 of record NQFO01005481.1, on the reverse strand, counting down.
CCACCAGTGAGCAACCTCCACTCACCACTTGAAGACGAAGAGGGCGTGCACACTGCAATGGCAGTCACGGATTCATTATGAGCGTCCTGAATGACAAACTTGAGTTTGCCACTCTCTGGGTAAAAGGCCCGTACTTTGCCATCATCCCAGCCACTTACAATGAGTCCACCATCTTGAGTCAGCGCCACACAATTACAGACAAGATTCGGCACTTGCACGCGCAAGATTTCCTGACAGCGTCGAGCATTCCAGATGCGAATGTCGGTCTTAGCACATGTGAGGAATAAATGCGAGTTTTCACTTGAACTGCGCGTAGCTGACGTGGGAAAGACAATGTCATTGATCCCATGATAGTGGCACGTTGAACGAAGCATCACTCGAAGCCCAATGTCGCTTCTAATGTCGCCACTAGCAGGTCTATTGGTTGCATTGTTTGAGCGTGACCCCGAGCGAGGATCCTCTGTAAGTTGAAATTGATACATGTTGGAATGGTTAGTTCCTGCATAGAAATCACCGTGCTTGCCTTCGGTGATTGCAGTGATACCGCCCATCAGCTTTTCCATGCAAGCTGTTGGAATTGGTTTGGTCTTTGAGCCGTCTGATGCAACGCTTGTAGGACCTAATTTGAGCACCGCAAGATTTCCATCGCCAGCACCAAGTAGCACAAAGCGACGATTCTCTTCATCGTCATGAACAGCCAGCGTAGTCACACCCTGGCTGAACCGTTCCTTGGTTGAACGACTATATCGTGGCTTGTGGGTACCAACAGGAGGGAAGAGGCAATGAGGCTTGGTCAAGTCGCAGTCTAACAAAATTTCCAGCAAATCGCCAGTCTTGGTACCGCAATAAGCCACTTTGTCATCGGGTGACACGCCAATGCACGTAACAATACGCTTGAGATTCCCCAAGTTGGCACGCAGTGCGTGGAATTTCCGGCCTTTCAAGTCGACGCGCCAAACGGAAATGATGTAGTTGCCACCGGTAATAAGCAGTTCATCATTGACTTCACGGTTAAAGGTGGCGACTACGAGCGTTGAGTCGTCTCCAGATGGTGTACCACAGATTGGTTCTCCCGTTTGCATGTTCCAGCAGACAAGTGCATTATCGTCCTGACCACCAACAGTAAAGAGAAAGCTGTCTTTTGCCGAAAAGGCCAATGCTTGCACCTTTCCCATGTGCAAATCAAGGCGAAAGGTCCTAAAGCTGTCATTGTGATTGCCGTCATCATCGGTGATAGACGTCGCGAGCTTCTTTGTGGCCTCGGCTAGGTCCCACACAAGTACAGGAGCTTTGTTGCCACGACTTTTGCTTTGCTGTCCTGATGCGAGCTTTGACCCATCGTTTGAAATGGCTAAACAAGTGATCACATCCGTGTGGCCGCGCAAAAAGCATTGCGTATTGCGTTTGATGTCTTTGACCACAACAGTCAGTCCAAGGGAGTAGATGAGGTGCTTGCCATCGGTTGTGTAGATGAGCGTGTTGGGATATGTGCCTGCAAGTAGCGACAAAAAGAGCATGTAAGACGTACACAAGAAAGTAAAGCAAGGACAACCTCTTGCTACAAACCATTATACCCGATAACTCGACGTAATTTGAGCTCTCTGGTGTCTGCCATGACTGACTGCGTAGTGATCTTGGAAATGCAAAGACTTTTAACGACAAGAGCAGGAGTTTCACAGCGAGGGGGCACACATAGTCACGAGTGCAACATGCACTTTGGCTATCTATTCATGGGCTCAGTAGTTTACGAGTCATTGTTCCGGAAACTCAACGATTTCTTGAACTTTTTGCGAAGGCTGCGCTTACGACTAAAGGCATTCTGCAGCGTCGATAAACCAGCCTCATGGAGCTTTGCGAGCACAAGACTGTTTTCGGACGATTCGATGCTGGTCACGGTACCCGCTGTACCTGCACGGCCTGTGCGACCGATGCGATGAAGATAGCTAACCACGTCAGTAGCGAATTCATATTGAATGACATGCCCCACCTTGGTCGTGTCTAGACCTCGTGCTGCAATATCAGTGCAAATGACGATAAGGTTCGTATCGGCTTCGCTATCAAGTCGCTTCAAGATATGCTGACGTTGTGCTCGATCGATCTCCTTGTGATAGAGGACGCAGCTCGTCATACTCTTGTCGTTGTGCAAGAAGTCGAAGAGCGCGTTAGCACTGGCAATGGAATTGGTGAACACAAGCGTCTTTTCAGCTACTGCTGCTGTTTTCATCTCGTTGCTGTCGCTGTTCCATGAAGATGTCAAGATCTCGTACACGAGTTCACATCGCGCGTGCTGTTCGTCCATGAAGTCGCCACGTGCCATGAAAGCTTGCAAATTACGCGCACGAATTGTCAGTCTTGGTAGCGTGCGATGAAAGCCCTACAAGACACCAACGTCATGAGATTTGTGCATCAAGTCAGAGCAAGAACACGCTTCTTCTTACTTCGGTGATGGCAAATACAGCGGACGGAAACTTGTAGTCAATGTAGTGACGTACAGAGCGCTTGCCATAGTCTGGAATCGTTGCGTTAACAGCCAAAACCAACACAAAAGACAAAAACCCACACACAAGTCAGGTCAAGGACACTATCGTAAGCATCATCAATTGATACAAAAGTGGGTACGAATCCTAAACAAAGTGAGGAGGATATTGCACTGAAAATGGTTTGGGTGCGTTCAACAGCAACGTCGTCATCTTGAATTTCTCGAGTCCTTGGGTCTTCGTCCCCACATCGGTTAAGCTCCGACCTTAGCAGTGGTTGGTTACGGATCGTCGCAAGGATCTGCTTGGTCTCCTTTTCAAACCCTCCACTGAGTAGCATGTCGGCCTCATCAATGATGACCAGTTGTGCAAAGGCAAAATCTCTCGGTTTAGTGGCACGCAGCAGCGCTCTAGGAGTGGCAACTACGAGCGGACATGCACGTTTATCACTTTGTCCTAATGTTTGTCTTGAAGATGATAAGATTGCCGCAAGTTGGGCAAGTTCCGGGTCCAATTTTTGAAGGACTGTGGCCACCTGATGGACCAATTCCTGCGATGAAGTAAGCACAAGAGCAGTCGGAAGACGCATCTCGTTGGTCGGTAGCACGTTGCGGCGCAGCTGCTCCACCATGGGCAAGAGGAAAGCCAATGTCTTGCCACCTCCTGTTTCCGCAGCTATGACTACGTCCTCACCCGCTAGAATAGGAGGAATTACCTTGCATTGGACAGGAGTTGGGACTGTTATGTCCAAGTGTGACAAGCGATGGATCAAGGCATCATTGAGACCCAATGAGTGAAAGAAACGGACGGACAGGATCGACAGTGATGTAGGATGCTGCAATACTGAGAGAAGAGATGAAGCGCGGACTGTAGGGACGGCACTTGATCGATGGAGGTGATGGCGCAGCATCTTGCTGAATTTTGACCTATTCTCAGCCAATTGTATTGAGGAAAGATGCGAAGAGATGATTGGTGGAAAAGGATGCTACATTCTGAAGTAGCTCAGAATTTGTGCGAGAGTCAATTTTGCTTATAAAAAGTTGCGAAAAAAGTGACAGTTGTCGCTCGAAATCTGCAATTCTTACACCTGGTTGAGTGAAAATTATGCAGGCAGTACAACGGCACAAAACGACGTGAGACGCATGGATGGAGACAAAGACACGAGCTTGCGAAGTGATGTTGAGTCGTCTTTACGGTCGCGAATTTTTGCTGCACAGATGGCCACGCTGCGAGTGCTTGGTAGACAAGACAGATTGTGCAAGGATTACTGAAAACGATGATGTTTGCATACGAAGCAGACAGGGCGCCATGTCCTTCTAGATCTCGACACAAACGCCATAGATGGAATCTTCTATTACGTGCGTAGGAAAGAACTCTCCGTATACGTTGTCTTCTATCTTTGTGCTGAGTGTAGCCCCGACACTCCGTTCGTCTTCATATGTGAGGTCTGGCTACGAGAGTATTTAGCTCCACTTGTTGGACCGACGGCGTTCGTTTGATGGCGCTACACTCGATTGCTTGTACTATTGACTGCACGATCAAAGTCGTATTTGATAAGGTCATTCATTCATTCATTCGTTTTTTACTGACCTATGGTATAGTGCAATACGAAGAAATTACTCCGCGGAACAGACTCGCGAAACTATCGTCGATGACTTGACGCCAGACACATGAATACGAGAGTGAGTTGACAAGGCTCTAGCAGTATTTGGTAATATTCTCCACCATCGCGTTCTTGCGCATGCGGATGCACACTAGATAACGGCACAAATTTTTGACGCGGCGATTCAGCGTGTGTTCGTTCAGGTAGTCAGCGCGTGTCTTGGCGGCCTTAAACATGAGACGCTCAACCTTAAGCGCAAGCATGAAAGTCTTGGAGCGCCAGTCGGTGTTATCAGGTATGTGGCTCAGTACGTCGTGTGGTTGATGGCAGCGCAGCATGCGCTCGATGAGAATTACGTGATTGGAACGTAGGCGACGCAGCTCTTTGCCGCTATTGACGTGCCAGTCACCGCTTGTATCAAAGGAGGCTGGGGTGCAGGTAGCGGACACAGTGAGAGGCAGCGAATCGGGAAGATTGTTGCTCAGGTGGAAGTGCTGGGAATCCGGATGGTTCACCATGCTGGCGGAGGTGGGGCACGAAGACATCGAATCTAAAAGTGAATTGCACAAAAATTGCTCCTCGATGAATTTCATGCTGTTGCAGCAAATGCCGAAGTGAGTTCTTTACCACAGCGTCTTGACCAGTTAAAGTCGCAAAAACACGTCAACAATGTGGCTTTTCCACCAACGCATCCTTTTGGGTAAGATGCTCTATTTTCTGAGAAGACAATCGAATCAGTCGCTAATTCGTGGACTCCTTCACTTGCTTGCTGGCACCTTCAAGACATGATCTAGCGAAGCTTCGCCAGTGCCAGCAGTTAGGATTGCTGCAAACCTGGCAACACAGTCCAGTTGCTGGTGTAATCATTAGCTGCGACATATATGTCAAGGCCATCTTCAAGTGTGCAAATTGCTTAGCAATTCTACGCGTCGAGTGGGTTTCTATCGAAATTGAATCAGAGACCAAGGAGGTCGAAAACGACCAACGCTGCAAGTAGGAGGTCCAAGGCAGATTACGCTTTAAGTGAGAAATCCGAGGCAGCAACTTCTACATCAAAACGATGTTTATGTGTTTCGAGCAAGCGCAGCTTGTGGTTGTCATGGAAGCCTTTCTTTTGCTTTGATGTAGCGTAGCTCAGTCCACTCTGCAACCGAGAGTTACATGGCTGAGCTGCAGCGAAGACGCATTTCTTTGATGCGCTACTACTTCTGATATGAGACGATCAATAGATCATGAACATATTTATCCTGCAGAACTAGCGCATCATATCAAAAGTATCGCTTTTCATTCGGACGATCTTGGATTTCTTGGTAGCCGCAGCCATGGCTGCACAACGCTTTCGGCGCACTTGTTTTACTCTCTCCTTCATCGTATCTGCGGACACATGACGACTATTACACACGCGATTGTACTTGCAACTTGACGAATGACTTGCACTTGTTTTTTCACTTACATTCGCACTTGAACTTGAACTTGAGTTAAATTTGCAAATGGACGCTGCATGCCGATGTCTGCATCGATCTTGAAGGCTTCTTACTGTTGTTACAAGCTTTCAGGAGCGTCACAATCATATGGACTGTACTGTATCAAGCTTACAGCTCGTTCGTAATCAGCGCCAGCATGTTGATGCCCGCGTGCACATCGCGATCCCAGCATTTGGCGCTGCACTCCCTTCGTGGTCGCTGCGGAGCTCTCCAAAGCATTTCTTCGGCTTTTGCAGGGGTTCCCTCGTCCTCCACGTGGTGATTAAGATCTCGTGTCTGTTGCAAACTCAGTACTTACGTTAGTGGTACATAGGACTTGTCTAGATTATTTGCCAATCAGCGAGGAGGTGGGCAAATGGCTACTTATTTGGCTACCCAAAAGACCAAAATCTCGATACCAAATTTTCACCAATGTGTTCTCATAAGACTATAATGACGAATCCAAAGGGGCTATAGAGTGATACATGGACATACATTCTTCCATTTGCACCGCCTAATGCATATCAAGACGCATATCAAGACCTTAGCTCTAGACAGACAACGACGAAGATGAAACTCCAACATTAGGATAAGCACAAGCCGCAGAGACAGAAGTTTGCTGGCATTATCTCAAAAATCGCTTTGGAGCAGGGTAGAGACTACTCCATCGTCACATGTCCTGAACACCATATGCCGTGATCCTCTTCTTCGATGCGAAATTTAACGCATCGCTCATGGGCTGAAACAGATTTAGACGAAGGTCTGGCATTTGGTTAATCTCCACACGCTTCGATGTCTAGAGAACAGTCTCCCTCTGCTCGACTGAGACCTTCTTTGACCATTGATCAGGCGTGGCATCAACTCCTCAGACGCGTTTCATCGCAGAGAAGAATCCTGTTTTGTAGGAAAGCATCGGTGTGTGTCAGTCACAGAGAGCACAACGCGGATTCGTGGGAGTCTCCAACCTTGCTGGATACTTTCAACTCAAAAGCAAACTTCGTGAGCAGATGGTGGCCAACGCCGACGTGAGCACTTGAAGAAATGCCTCCGACGCTACGTACGAATCACATTTGATGGCCTTGGTAGCGGTCTCGCCAAGAGGCAAGCAAAGGAGAAAGAAACCCTCGTGAATGTGATCATACTCGCGTGCAAGAGTACCGACGTGACGAATGTGACCGAAGCATTGCAGATGCACGACATGATTGCGGCAGATAGTACCGACTGAAGCGCGCAGCAGATTCCGTTGGCAGATCGCATTTTAGAAAATGGCCTGGCATTCTACGTTCGACTCCTGTGGAAGTCCCAGAGCGTGGTCGAGAAGAGGATGATATAGGTGCGTAACGAGGAAAAAGCTCGGTATTTTGTGTATCCAAGACGTACACGAGAGCGTACATCAAGCTTAATGCGACTACTCTGTGTGGCTTCTACGTGCGCATCAAGAAGCAAGTCGAGTGCTACAACTGAAATTTTTCTTGCGTATTGCTTTCGTTGAAGCCGTTTCAGGAAAACAAGTGAACTGTAATGTGCCACGCCTTTGATATCTCTCAGTCTGAGACCATGCGTCAAAAGAGTGATGCCAAGAAGAGCAAGTTCTTCAAGATGACAGCAGAAAGTAAGTACCAATGCCTCTTTGTCAATCAAGTAACGAGCGACGGATACGGTGCGTCAGTATTGGTGTTTCATCCACAGATGAAGGGCGAGAAGAGGACCAACAAGAAGTCTTTCGAAAGTCCATTGGTACCTCCTTGATACGTGCCAGACGTCGTCTTGGACTTGACTCGGGGATGCGGTCGCTGTGTACTGCTGTGAGAGAGGTCTTCTATTCACACCAAGGTTGGCGCTATGAAAGCAGGCCGAAGAAGAAGAAGATGATGGAAAAGGAAAGAAAGATCATTCAGTCTGGAAGAGCCGATCCCCGCAACCTAAGCGTCGTACCGAGCGCGATGTCGTGCAAGTGACGTCGAAAGAGTACCGTCACATGGCTGGCTTTTAGCAGTTTACTGCTTGGAACGAGGGCTTGAAGAAACGACACATTGAGTACGAGTAGGCCCTTGCAGAGACGCCGTCATTCATGACCGCGAGTTACACGAAGTACCTGTAGCGATTGCAGTACTTCTGAAGCAACGTGACGTTCCTGCCGAACTTCAGCGCGGAGCGGCCGTTGCTCAAGTCGAAGTTTTCGGAAGCGCATGGCTCGTGTGGCGGTCGATGCGATCGCGGAGCGCATTGTTTCGACTATGAGGGTGAAGACGTGCGTGGTGTACGGAGACTGGAGCAGATGCGATGGTATCAAGCAACACGCGCTGAGTCCGGAAAAGGGTAGGCGCTGCAGAAGCGCGCGACGATGGTGTGCAAGCTCTGCTCGCAGTGCGATCAGACACTTTCGTCTATCAAATACTCTGCATCTACGCACGACAAGAAGCTTTCGAAAATGAGGACGTGCGAGGATGTGGCGGCGACAGTGGATCTGGCTATGGATCGCCAATGAAATGTTTCGGAGGGCACGCAGAGTGCAGCGCCAAGTACTGGGACCGCGACATGAACGCGGCCATCAACATACTGGCACTGCTCTGCGCGGGGAGGGATGGATGAAGACTCTTCAAAGGGTCTAGCGTAGAGGACAGCAGAATATAGGAAAGAAAGTGTTTGCAATAAAGTGTCAATACCCGCAGCACAGGCTGCATGTTAGACAGGCAATAGCCAGGTTGATCCTTTATGGATGTGGCTGAGCTCGTCGCGTCCAAAGGTCGCCCCAAGCTTAGCCACATTTATGAAGGATCGCCAACGGACCTATCGACGTCACTATCCATTTTGTCAGCCCGACACTATGAAGCTGAAACGGTTTTTGCTGCGTTATTACCCGCCGGGAATTATCTTCGAGTATGAACTGCGTGACGGCACGCGTGAGATGAAAGAAATCGACTTGTTACATCTCACCGCAGAGTACGACTATGACTGAACGCAAGTATTGTGTAAATGTGAGACTGATGACGTCTTTCAAATCTCTCGACAGGTCGGATATCGAAGTGTTGGTGAACCAAATTGTGTTTGAAGAGCCTTTGATCTCGGAATCTCGCAAGCCGCAGCTTCGTCGGCTCATTTATAGTGAGTAAAAATGTGCCTTGAGTTTGCTTGAACGGTTTTAAGGGCACTAATTGTACTTGGTACTATTTTGTAGAGCTAATTGAGAAACTTGAGGTGAACGACAGCAATGATTTCTACTTGTTTAAGATCTTGCGAGCTCATATCCTGCCCTTGACCAACTGTGCTTTCAACAAGTCGGGAGACAAGTGAGATGAGCGAAAGATTTAGCGTTCTAATTGTTTGAAAAGTAATACTGGTTGGGGACGCTTTGTGCTTGCTTAGGTTCATCACAGGCAGTTATGACCGCACATGTAAGGTCTGGGATACCCAGACAGGTGATGAGTTACTGACGCTGGAAGGACACAAGAATGTCGTATATGCTATTGCCTTCAATAATCCCTACGGGTGAGTGCATCTTGTCTCTGGCGTAGATTCTCTCGAGTTTGCTGATGACTGTCTTTGATGTTGTAGGGACAAGATTATCACGGGATCGTTCGACAAGACGTGTAAGCTTTGGAGTGCCGAAACAGGCCAGCTGTATCACACGTTCCGAGGCCACTCGACGGAGATTGTGTGTCTCGCGTTTAATCCACAGGGAACGGTGATTGGCACGGGCTCTATGGACAACACAGCTAAGCTGTGGGATGTGGAGACTGGGCAGGAACTGCACACACTGTTTGGCCACACTGCTGAGATTGTGAGCTTAAATTTTGACACTCATGGTGATCGTATCATCACGGGCTCTTTCGATCATACGGTCAAGGTATGGGACGTGCGGAGTGGCCGCTGCATTCACACACTTGCAGGTCACCATGGTGAGATCTCAAGCACACAGTTCAATTACACAGGTGAACTGTGCATCAGCGGCTCCATTGACCGCACCTGTAAGATTTGGGACGTTGCCTCTGGCCAAAATGTGCAGACATTGCGGGGCCACAACGACGAAATCCTGGACGTGAGCTTTAATGCCACTGGCTCGAAGCTCGTGACAGCGTCTGCAGATGGCACGTCACGCATTTACAACACCATGACTGGTGCTTGTCAAGCGATTCTTATCGGCCATGAGGCCGAAATCTCCAAGGTTTGCTTTAACCCACAAGGATCGAAAGTTCTCACTGCCAGCAGCGACAAGGTAGCGCGGCTCTGGGAGGTCGAGACGGGCGATTGTCTGCAGATGCTTGAGGGTCATACGGACGAGATCTTTAGTTGCGCCTTCAACTACGAAGGCGACACTATCATCACAGGTTTAGCTTCCTCTCTTCAGCTCTGAGATTTATACTCAACCCCCCAACTCACTTGTTCTACTTTCCTGTTTCTTGTAGGCTCGAAGGACAACACATGCCGAATCTGGAAATGCTAAACTGCAGCACTCGCGACTATTGCCATGATCCAAGCCGAGAACCAAAAAGTAAGAGAGAGTCAAGAGAACAAACAGAGAGAAAGAGAGAGAAAATGAGACAGAGACAGCATCTCAGCTCCATTCAAACTCAGCTAATATTGAGCGCTTTTACTCGTTAAAAGCTTTACAGCGATTCTTTCAGCTGGAATCTCCAGCTTTGGAGGTGTCATGCTGCTCTCAATTTCTTTGTACACTGATCTACGCTCGAGGGGGCTCAGCAGGGGCCGCGAACGGGTTAATAATCTGCATCAGACTGCATATATGTGTACGATAGTGTTCAAACGAGCGCATTAAACATGGTCAACAAAAGACTGAAAGAAGAAAGACCTGAGTACTTACGTGAGGCCAGGCTCTTGCTTGATAGCAATGTACACAATAAGAGGTATGAATCCCCAGTGCACGATGGGTTTGATGGTCTTGAGTACCATCGTAGGCGCCGTCTTCCAGAGCTTGTTCTCCGCCATTGTCTTTGTGTGATTAAATTTGACGCCATTGAATCGCATCGTGTGGATTGGTCGAAACGCTGCAATTAACGGCCTATCCGATGACGTCAATGACGCAATTAATTTCGCGAAGTTTGAATGTCAGGGCCTGCAGCAAAGCGACGGAAGCGAGCTTCAATGAAGCCAGACGTGGCGTTGGGTAAACCGAATCGATTCATCTACGTGATGATGAGCGAATATGAGCAATCGTTTGGTGATTGTTGACGCTATGAACAACGTACAGTATGTGGCATCATGATAAAATTGGCATCCTCGGGTGGTTTCACTTGGAAGGCGGGGCTATAGGATCCAGGACCGACAGTATCCTGTGTGGCACTTGTCAAGATTGGGAAATTTGGTGTGTTGTGTACCATAGCAGCTTCCTGTATTGATAGGTGGTAACAATTCGTTAGATAGATGATGTTTCCCATGAATAAGCGTAAGGAATATGTGTGCACCGAGGACAATCGGCTTGCGCGTGATTGCATAGTATAGCACTTGAAGCTGGAGCTGGCAACGGCTGCACCCATCGAAAACTTTTGCAAAGAGATGTAGAGCTTCAGTGGACCAATTGAAGCCTTGACCGAATGTGACTGGAGTTGCGTACCTTGCACGACGGGCTGACGTCGTAAAACCGATCGGGAGCGTCGTCTTGGACACAATGCTGCTTCGAAGAGCTGTAGCGTTCTAGATGCATTATTTTCCCGAAAAATGTATCGTTCAATGATTGATCTACTTGAAAAATCAATAGGCTGAAACCAAACAGTACCTGGGAACACGTCGGATTTGAAGCGAGGAGTGGTGGAGAGAACAAGACCCCGAGCTTTGTTAGGCGAAGAGCGATCACCGCTTCCAGCGCCGCGCCGACTGAAATCAAGCGAACAATTTTGTTCATTCGCTAAGTTGGTAATGGGACTTACGAGGTCCAGCACAGTAGAAACTTGAGCGTTGTCTCCTTGAAACCGAAAGACTTTGCTGACATACGCTGGCGTAGGGATTTGTTTTTTCTTGATGCAAATTGCACGTCGAGGAGCTCGATATGTTCCTGGCCCCACAGCTTGTGGATCGGCGTAAGGCTCTTTCACTATGCTAGCAAATGTAGACGAGCGGTATGCAGCTGTGCTGGCAAATCGATCCTTTGTAGAACTAAAAGCACTTCTGCATATATTGGACCCGTCTTGAACGTGTCGTTGTAGTGACTAAAGCAAACGAGTTTTGGTATGCGCACAAATCAAATTCACAGAGCACATGATCGACTACCTTGTTGGGTCCGCAGTCTGTCTTGTACACCACGTCAGGAACATTCGTCAACCTCCGAGCAAGAAGATACTTTGGATCAAAAGGTTGTCGCTCGCTCTTTGTTAAACAAACTGCGCGAGCCTTCTTCTGACTGACTCGATGTGCCGATCGCTGTTCGTCCTTAAGGCAGTGTTTCTGGTATAGTTTGCTTCTACACGCACATGTGGATATGAGTTGCTCGGACAGTAGCAGAGAAGCATCATAAACCGTACATGTCGTGAATCTGCTCGCCCGAAGGCAGAGATATCTGCGCCATTGCAGCATCGCCGTGATTGTGATACCCGTCTTTCGACTGAAGGTTAGCAACTTGTCTCCTCCACATAGCTCGACCCGAGGCTTTTGAAGCCTGCAGATAGTGAACAGTTGCTATTACTTGATAGCGCAAGACCCTACGATAGAATCACGTACCCCATTAAAGGAGTTGTCAAGATCTTGAGTCATGGAAATTCCCTACTACTCGGTAGAAAGATCAATATCTCGACGGCAAGACCACAATGCCTTGTTTAGCATGATGATGCCTTCGACGTTGCTATTTTTACGTCTTGCCAGTGATGAATTTGTACCAAGAATCAGGTTTGTTACGCAAAGTTTAGCAAATGTTCATTAGGAAGCTACACCAAAACATCGGATAAAAGTGAATTGACTCATAAAGTTGACAGGCAGCTTGTGGTAAAGGTTCGCTCTAAGATTGATGCATTTGCGGCACTAGACGTTAATGTATGGTACCAGAACTACAGTGCGTCAAGTTTGATTAACTAATTAGTGTACAAGAGCTCCATCTAAATGTCGTTTGAAGGTCACTCAAATACAAGTGCGAATCCTTGCCACTTATTTTCCACCCCTTTCCTTTGAGATAGATCTCTACTGAGCCATGGCCGTCCCTGCAACGATTGCCCGCCCGACTAATGAGACCCTGCGCGGCAAGCAGAAGGAGAAGGACGTGCGTATGTCCAACATCATTGCTGCTAAAGGTTCGTTTGCCTGCAATGCACTGCTGGCTCCCTTCTAGCTACATATTGCCTCTATGCTCAACTCCCATCTTGTGACCCTATTTCTAACTGTATTTCTATATCCATTAGCGATCGCGAATGCTATCCGCACCAGTCTGGGGCCACGCGGCATGGACAAGATGATCCAGCAAGGCAACGGAGAGGTGATCATCTCGAATGATGGTGCCACGATCCTGAGCCAAATGCAGGTGTATCATCCGACAGCCAAGATGCTCGTGGATTTGTCCAAGTCGCAAGATATTGAAGCTGGAGACGGCACCACTAGCGTCTGTGTCATCGCCGGTGCACTGCTTAGTGCTTGCGAAGACTTACTGATGAAGGGCATCCACCCCACCAACATCTCGGAAGCTTTTGGCCTCGCTGCCGTCAAGGCCGAAGAAATCTTGACGGAGATTTCTAAGCCTGTGGAGCTCGCCAATCGCGAAGAACTCATTAATTGCGTCAACACTTCACTGTCCTCGAAAGTCATTTCCGAATACGCTGACCGGCTATCTCCCATTGCAGTGGACGCTGTGCTCAAGGTTATTGACATTGCCACAGCCACCAACGTGGACCTGAACACGGTGCGCGTAGTGAAGCAGCTCGGTGGCACGATCGACGACTCGGAGCTTGTGGAAGGACTCGTATTCAGCAAGGGCTTCGACAAGACAGCTAGTGGCTCAGGCGCTACTACGATTGAGAACGCTAAAATTGCGCTGATTCAGTTTTGTCTGTCGGCGCCTAAGGCGGATATGGAAAGTAACGTGGTCATCAATGATTACGCTGCGATGGACCGCATCCTGCGCGAAGAGCGCAAGTACATTTTGAACCTTTGCAAAAAGGTGAAGAAGTCGGGAGCGAATGTGCTACTCATCCAGAAGAGCATCCTGCGTGATGCCACCAACGACTTGTCGTTGCATTTCTTAGCCAAGATGGGCATTCGTGTCATCACAGACATTGAGCGCAACGACATTGAGCACATTGCTACGACGCTAGGATGCTTACCTGTAGCCAACATTGAGTATTTGACTCCGGAGAAACTGGGCACAGCAGGTCTGGTGCAGGAAGAGACGGTGGGTGGCCACAAGGTCGTCAAGATCACGGAGATCGTCAATCCGGGAAAGACCGTATCAATTCTTGTGCGTGGCTCCAATAAACTGGTTCTTGAGGAAGCCGAACGATCGCTGCACGACGCTCTGTGTGTAGTCCGCTCGCTGGTCAAGAAGCGCTTTTTGATCTGTGGTGGCGGTGCACCTGAGATCCACGTAGCTCAAAAGCTGGCTGCTTATGGTCGTACGCTGGATGGTATGGCTAGTTACTGCTTACAATCCTTTGCCGATGCGATGGAGGTCATACCGTATACGCTCGCAGAGAACGCTGGTCTTCATCCGATTGGCATCGTCACGGAACTGCGCGCTAAGCACGCGCAGGGACACACAAGCATGGGCATTAACGTGCGCAAGGGCGCCATTAGTGATATGTATGAGCTCAACGTGCTGCAGCCTCTCCTGGTTAGCACTAGTGAGATCTCGCTGGCCACCGAGTGTGTGCGCATGATCCTCAAGATTGATGACATTGTGATGGTCCGGTAAATAGTTAGCTGGTGGGTAAGCTGTCTTGTTGCTGCTTTGACAAGAACGACTGCTCAGTACGAGGCGGTGAGGTGGTATGGCAATGAACAGCGTGTGATGAACAGACAGCTCTAAACAGGAGGTTTGCGCACAATTGTTACCGGGACAAGTTCTGAAACAAATATTGTGATCATTTACTTGGTGCATGTATGCAGGACACGCTTTTAGTCTTCGCCTCCCTTGTCGGTAAATGTTGGACAGACTTTGCATATCTTCTAGACCAAAGCAGCATTCATCTGACACAGCGAGCCAGCTATGGGAGGATATGAGCTGTGGTCGAAACAAGTCATTCACTCGATCTTGAACGTTGTCGTATCTTTTGAAGCAGATGAGCGGGTATCCGTCCTGTGCTGACTCAAGGATTTTGTTCATGTACTTATCAATGGCCCGAGGTCAAATACGAACGACTTCATGTCTAAGATCGAGGCATCATTGTGCACGTGAACATTGAAGCTCTTGTAGCGACATTGGCGAACTGTCACATTGCATCAGTGTAGCCACTCCCCTTGCACCATCTTTGTCAACAGGGAAAGGCCCATCCATACGTCTTATCCTTTCACTGTCTGTGTCTATCTTAGCGACACCTCTGCCATCTGATGTTGAAGCTGAGGCACGCAAGAAAGATTGAAATTTTGAATGCTGTGCAGACCTACCATATGTTTCATGGCGTATTACGTATAGTCCTTCTCGAATTTTTAGTTCGATTATAATCTGAGCAGATACTTTATATGGTACATGAGGCAAGCACACGTACACGTCTTCTTTACTACGCTTCATAACGTCTAAGGTGAGCATGGTAAGTGGTTGATATTGTTGAGTGCCATGGCGCGATACGTTTGCGTCGTATGGTCAAAATCAATGACATTCACACACGTGTTGTCCTGATCAATCTCCGACATATGCGTCAAGGCACCGTGCAGCAATTGCGCCAGAATAATTTTGTTGAAACGGCCATGCGTGACCATCAGCACTTGCCCTTTGGGAGGAGTCTTGCTCACCACCTCAGTGATCTTCTTCACGCCGCGCTTCACGACGTCCATTGGACTCTCACCACCAGGCCATGCAGCGTCAAATTCGCCATTTTCCCATCTCTTGAACATGGCGAGGATCTCATCTTCGTACACCTCCATCGAATGACCCTCCAACTCGCCAAAGTTCATCTCCTCCAC
This sequence comes from Pseudoperonospora humuli, assembly GCA_003991265.1. Classification (NCBI taxonomy): domain Eukaryota; phylum Oomycota; class Peronosporomycetes; order Peronosporales; family Peronosporaceae; genus Pseudoperonospora; species Pseudoperonospora humuli. The sequence goes on along the minus strand of NQFO01005481.1, from coordinate 54,168 downwards.
CTCGCCGAAAGGCTGCACTTTGATCTTCGGATGAAGCTGAGCGACAGCACTTGCCGTCTGGAAAGCGCGCTCCAAGGAGCTGCTGTAAATGCCGCTTAATGGCACGTCCTTCATGGCCTTTGCTAGATACTTGGCTTGATCTAAACCCTCCGCGTTCAGTTGCATATTGACTCCACGACCTTGAAGCTTACGCTGGCGATTGAAATCTACAAAGAGCAAGGATCACAAGGACGGTTAATGGAGTGGAATAAGACGACTTCCCGTCCTTCTTTATGCATAGTAGGCACCTGTTTGGCCGTGACGGCAGAGATACAGTCGGGAGCATCCTTCTGACACAGGCGGTAATTGCTGGGCAATGGTTGGGGCTTCGTCGTTGATGAGGTCAACCTGTAGCTGAAAGGTAGCAGAGTGTTGGCGATGAGGAGCCATTGTGGACTGGCCAAACGACGAAGAGCGGAAGCACAGCGCAGACAACCGCGTGGTGAGCGTGCCAAGCACAGAGATAAAGTTCGAATAACTTTGGCGAAGACATTGGTTGACCCATGAACACATGAGACATCCTGCTCGCAAAACGGGAGATGGAGACGATCAAATCTGAAGATTTCAACCAATCCGAATCGAAGTTTCCCAGCTGTAGCAAATCAAATGCGACCATCTGGTGCCGTCGCATGGCTGGGTTCATCGTGGAACGCGGGTCAGACAAGAGGGCATGACAGTGGTGCCGTCTTTCAAGACCACTAGCTACGCGACGTGTTTGGAGCGGCTGTAGTACATCTGTAGAAATGCGGGCTTCCTGCTGTGGTTCGCCGCTGATCGGCTGTTTCTCAAGTAAGGTGTTTTTCAGAAGGGCATGACTTGTGTGGCATAGCGACGATGAGCAAGAAGGCGTGCGTGGCGTATGGAGACCGAGGCAGACACGAAGTCATCAAAGGACATGCGCCAAGTCTGATCAAAGTGCTGGACAATCGAGCGCGTGAAGCCGTCATGTTTGTTAGCCCTATCACGAGAATGCTTCCGTAGAATCACTCCATTGGGGGACGATCAAATGCTTTTACATGAGCGTACCATCATCAACGCAAGAAGGCATACAGGCAGGTCAGAACTAGATGACAAGCATCAGATAGCAGCCTGATTCACCCTTAGGAAAGAACAGACAATAAAGACCACTGCAGAGAAACACATTTGATTGTCTCCCTTCGTAAGTGAACGCAATGAATTTTGATAAAAAGAACTGTCTGTGGGCTACCGGGACTGTAAGAATTCAGCTACAGAGTCACGATGGATATATCCTTCTCCGAAAGCGAATAGCTGCTTAATCGTTCGCGATTACGCCTCTTCTTCGCGAACACGAGTCCTACAAAAGCGAGAACACAGCAAGCCACACCAACTGCTATGTTGATTGATGCGTTCGAGACACCCATCGTGCCTGACGTCGTGCTCGATTCCTGGGTTGACGCTGACAAGGTCGTCTCGTTAGTTGACGACGCGATATCAACCTGAGTTCCCTTAGTCGCACTACCTTCGGGATTCGTGTCTGGGAATACACACTGCCAACCATCACGTCCATCTGACACGCACTGTGCGTCTACTTGCGCAACGCACCCTGCCTCGTAGAACCGAGATTTTGACGTGCATTGTTCAATTGCAGCGTCTCCTTCGGTTGGACATTTGGCTTGTGTGCTCTTAGAGTACGCCTCCGTCGATGCGCCACAAACGGGGCCTTGAATGCAGTACACGGCATCACCTTCGACCTTCACGCGAGTGCATGACGCTTTACCGTCGCGAAATGAGATAAGTCGGCGTTGTGAAGATGGGGTTGACATCATTCTTGATATCAAATGAGATTGTGTTTGCTCTTCTCGTCTTATTAGGCAATGAGTGGTGGTTCAGGGTGGCGCACTATCGGATATGTGTTGATACAGTCTGGCACCGATCCCCCGGATCAGAAATGCTTAGTGGTCACCTACGATTTGTTGCCCTACACTGGCATCTACAGCTGAAATCCAGTAAAAACATGCACTAAATCCGAGTTTATTGTAAAAAAAGGATCAATTTAAGCAGCCATATTCTCAAAAAAAGAGCACTACCTATACAGTAACTGTGTAGGTAGTGCCAGGCGAAAGGCAAAGTACCAGCGCAATAAAACCTGTTTATTATTCATATAGTGTCGAAGATGGCCTTGGACGTCACTTCTCCGCTGCATGAGCTTGATTTTGATGCAGGAATTTCTCAGAGGATTCGTTCGACACGATCAGTTTTCGCTCTGACATGGCATTTCTTCGGCTTGGACACTGAAATGGTATATCCCCAGAGATTGTATAGGGCTGGTCTAGGATCTGATCTAGCCAGAAATGATTTATGAGTAATAAGCGCTAGTTCTGGTGGACCATGCTGCGCGAATTCCCACCTCATGGACGTGATTTCCCACAAATTCTGCTGCATTACTCAACCCATACAAATGGCATCGATGCATTACGTTTACGATATGAATTACAGGTGGCAGCACTTTGACCTTTCACAATTGATAATTTAGCCAAAGCATATGGGCGCAGTTTCTCAGGCCAAAGCACAGACCACATATGCTAGACAGGGGTAGGTGGAAGCTACTGTCATTATAGACGGAAACTCAGTTCTCCTCTGAAAACAGCTGCAGGTCTTAAGCGGATGTTTTGACGAGCTGATCCCCTGTAAGACCACATCTTTTGTCGCTCACACGATAACCTGTGGCATCTTTATTTCTGTTTTTGCAGCCTTACGAAAGTCAAGTGAGATCAAGCCACTAGTCCGCAATGACCTTTTTTCTGCGCACACAGGTGAGCACTTTTGACAAGCTGATCAGGTTTGGGCCAAACACGTTGGCGGAAACATCAACCAGATAGAGCTGCAGCGACGGAGCGACTCAGATGAACAGCTGAAAGAAAGGATTTGGTGGCATCTTTCGAACGAGCCGTAGCCTCAACTGTCTCGCATGCAGAAGGTCATTGTCTGGATACGCCACTACCACCTCCAGCATGTTGAAGGGCTTCCCATATAGTCTAGGCGGTTAGGAGAGCTGGCACTTCAACATTCTATTCCTTCGAACTTTACTTCAGTACTAGCGCCACACCCTTACATTTGTACTTCTTCGTCAGCTTTGTGTTCGCAAAGTGTCGAGCTGTCTGATGGCGAGCAAAGCTTGCTCTCGTCTGACCACAGGACTCTCAGAAGATTTCTTGCTGGATTTCCTCTCGTCCTCCGTCTTTGGCTGAAACAGCATAACTGACGAGTGTATCCTTGCTCCTGACCTGGTTTGCAAAAAAGGTGACTCGCATGCTGATACTTTTCTTCGACAATAACGACAAGAGCTCGTTCTTGGAAACACTACGCTATGAGCGTCTGGTTTCAGACTGAGAAAGATCAAAGGCGTGGCGCATCACCTTCCACCGATTCCCATGGTGACCTTGTTATTGGCAATACACCCAAGAGATTCTAGTTATAGCCTTCTTATTCGCTCCTTGATGCGTGAGTCAAAGCAGTCAATGTGCATCCGTTGATCTTGATCTTGATGTATGCACTCGCGTACGTAGCGAGAGCCCATCTCGTTTGGCATCTCTTCCGTCCACTACTCATTCGCGCTTTGAAACTCTCCATCGACGGTAAACACGATAGCATTATTCTGGATATGGTTCTCTCTCCTCATTCTCCTCGAATCTTCATCGCTATCGCCACATTTGTCTCATTCGACGCATGCATGATTGCTTTCACGAAGATTCCCTTCTCGTTCTTTTGCTTCCTAACAAGATCGCTATCAACATGAACTGTATGTAGAGTCAAAGGCGCTTCTTGAATGCTCACGAATCACTACGCCAACGTTGACCACCATTCGCTCAGGAAGTTCTTGGTTGAGTTGAGAGGGTGAAGGCTGTGCTACCTGGGGCTGGTATACTTTGATTGGTTCCGCCAACTTGAGATTCTTCTGTGCGATTCTCAAAGTTAAGAACCGATGCAGCGCTCATGCGATGAAACATATCAAGGTGAAAGCGTGGCACCTCATTAAACTTGCTATCATCGTTAAACAAGGCTTTAGAGAAACGCGTGCCGGTAGTAGATTTAGGGCAAGTAAGTACTGCTTGTCAGTACACGCTATTCATTAGTTCGTTATCTTGTGAACACGAAGCTGACAACAAAGTTGAAGACGCAAGGGTGTGGTGCAGCAGCACAGTCCAAAGAGAAAGCTATCATCAATGTATAAAGCGAGTGTCGACACTATTTTCGAAGATCGTAATCGGATGAATCTCAACATGGGAGCGAGAGCTTGTGCTCGAGAGGAGTCTCATACACTCGTGCAAGTTTATTACTTGTCTTGCATCCGATCTCGAGGAAATTCACAAATCTACAGCCATGACAGCTGACGAAGCCTTATCGCAAAACAACACTATCATACAAGGACTCGCTGACAAGAAGCACACAAACATCTTTGCCACTGAGATAGTCACTACCAAAAAGACGCCATTCAAACGCATGTGTGACGTCGTCTCGATTGCGCAATCAGCTTATTTCCTATGCTCTAATTGGTTTAGTGTATCTCGCACGCAGTGTCCAATTATTTGCCAATCATCATTCGTTAAGTTTCTCCTCCACATAGATAACATCGCAGGAAACAATGGTGGAGGTGACCGTCTTAGACTATGGTGCCGGCAATGTCCGCAGCGTTAAGAACGCCATTCGTGCTGCAGGCCACTCCGTAAAAGACGTGACATGTGCAGAAGATATTCGTGCTGCTCAAGTGCTTATTTTTCCAGGAGTTGGTAACTTTCGTGCCGCTATGGAATTCCTCAACGCCAGTGGCTACGTGGACGAACTTCGAGCGTATGTGGGAGCAAACCGTCGTTTTTTAGGTATTTGTTTGGGTATGCAGACGTTGTTTGAAGGATCGGAAGAATGTCCCGGACTCAAAGGTCTGGGCGTCATCAAGGGTAAAGTAGCACGCTTTCCTTCGGACCAAGTGGTTGTTCCACACATTGGATGGAATGGGGTGACGGCGTGGAAGAAGTCGGCGCTCTTTTCTGCACTTCCTGTGGCAACAGAAGCGATGAAAGTTTACTTTGTGCACTCCTTTCGAGCCATTAAGACGGACAAGAACGCAGACTGGGTGTTAAGTACGACCAACTATGGCGACTTGGAATTTGTGAGCGCCGTGCAAAAGGGCAATGTGATGGCTACACAATTTCATCCCGAGAAGAGTGGTAGAGTGGGAATTGCCATTCTAAGAGGCTTTTTAGACTTGAAAAACGTCGGGGACCATGACGTGGCAGTGAAGACGGCGGCACTTGCACCACGGACGACTTTGTCAAAGCGAATTATTGCGTATGTGGTGAAGAGTTTTTTGTGTTGTGGATTTTTTCTTGGTTGAATGGCGTTTATTGACTTTGTTGCTTGCATTAGATGTCTTGATGTGCGGGCGAATGATCAGGGAGATCTTGTGGTGACTAAGGGAGATCAATACGACGTCAGAGAGAGCTCGAATGATGAGAAAGAGGGGAATGTTCGAAACATGGGCAAACCTGTGGATCTGTGCAAACGGTACTTTGACGAAGGGGCTGATGAAGTGGCATTTCTCAATATCACAAGCTTTCGGGAGCAACCGATGGGTGATTTACCCATGGTTCAAGTATTGGAAGCAAGCTCCAAATGCGTCTTCGTACCGCTCACAGTTGGTGGTGGAATCCGGGAGTATGTGGATGGCCAACAAAAGGTTCACTCGGCATTGGACGTAGCGGCATTGTACTTCCGTTCGGGGGCTGACAAGGTCTCGATTGGAAGTGACGCCGTGTATGCGGCTGAAAAGTACTACGCAAACGGTGGTAAAGGCGATGGAACTAGCTCCATTGAAACCATCTCCGCTGTCTACGGCAATCAGGCTGTCGTGGTGTCAATGGATCCAAGACGAGTGTACGTGGCGTCGTTCTACGATGAAAATGGTAAAGGCCACAATGTTGTCAAGCTGTCACGACTCGGACCTAATGGTGAAGAGTACTGTTGGTACCAAGTGACTGTGCGCGGTGGGCGCGAAACTCGCGATATCGACGTGGTGCAATTGGCGCAGGCCGCCGAGGCGCTGGGTGCCGGCGAGCTGCTGCTAAATTGTGTTGATATGGACGGCCAAAAGGCTGGCTACGACGTGGATTTGATCTCACTTGTGAAGAACTCAGTGCGTATTCCTGTAATTGCGTCCAGTGGTGCAGGCAAGCCGGAACATTTTACCGAGGTCTTTGAAAAGACAAAGTGTGACGCTGCTCTTGCGGCTGGTATCTTCCACCGCAAAGAGGTAACGATTCAGCAAGTCAAAGCGCAGTTACGCACAAACACCATTAGTGTGCGTCTATAAGTGCATCCTGCTATTGCCGTAGTGACGCAGGCAAGACTACGAGCCAGAGATCAATGATTAGACGCCTAGTTCAAAGGATCTCTTACTCACCAAACTGTTCGTTTCCTTGCATTCATTTTCCCTGTGTCCTTCTTGATGTAGTCACTCATTAGCTCGAGGAAAGTGAAAAAGCTCTTCCGTGGTATTGATAAGCTTGAAAAGAGCCAAGTCGCTGTTTTGCTCCACTAGCGCCGTCTCTCGAACTTCTTGTTGTTTAGCGCTGTCCAACTGCTCGTCCTTTCCTTTGACGTGATTGCCATTATTGGACATTTCCGAGAAATGTGGCCTTGCTCGCGCTGTTTGAGCTCTTGACGGTGTTGGCAATCTGCTATTGCGAAGAATACAAGCAGACCGTGGTAAGGAGCTATTGAGCATCCCACGAGTTCGTGGACTTGAAGTATGAGGCCTATCGGTCATTTTGGAAGCGAGAAGCATTTGCTGTTTGTACTTTCGATCGAGTCTCGTTGTAGCACTTGAAAGAGTGGAAGACGGACGACATGGCAACACGTGAGAGTTCTTTTGTTGCTCTAATAAATCGTGATAGTCTAGCAAAATGTGTCGAGTACCATCCTATTGATCACATTGTCGAGTTAATACATTAGCCCATTCCTTCCTCTATCGGTTCAAACGTTCTTACCTGAGTTCGCTCAATCTCTTGCACAATCGCTACATTCTCTTGGTGCAAATTGGTCACTAGCGTTGCAAGAGGTCCTTTGACCTCATCAACTTCTTCTTGCGTTTGTTTCCATAAAGTCATCAATTTGCCAATACTTTTCTCCACTTGTGCAAGACGATCTTTATGAAGCAAATAGTGCTCATTGGCCTTGTTTATCCGCTGAGTCACTTGTTGCGCCTGCTGACGTTGCACTGCATGGATGTCATTGAGTTCACGACGCAGTTTGTCATTGTGGGCCATTAATTTTGCATCAATTATCGTGATAAATCCAGACTGCGTAAATTCTTCCAACGCGGACATCGATTTCATCACAAGCTGACTCTGTGCTTCTAGTTGCTTCACGTCGTTGGCAAGTTGCCTCGTGTCTTGAGCTCGTTTGTCAGCTTGCACTTGGGTTTGTAAAGTACTCAGCGTTTCCGTCAAGTTCACGACATTAGCCAAAGCTTGACTTGTTTTTTTATCCAAGGCACGTAATTGGGCGGCCATGGTCTGCTCAGCACTCACAAGGTGGCCAATTGAGCTCCTGGCTGCTGTCTGTCTACGTGCGACATCCAACATGCTCACATGAAGCTCAGCCACTTGTTGTTGACGATGTTGTTCTCCATTCACATAATCACTGAACGATTCAAGTTGATTTGCCATCTTGGAAATGCGCAACGCTGCAGTTTCTAACGACGTGCTTTGATCTACAGCGTCAGGATTGAAAATGCGATTGAAGTCGGCGATAGGGACCTTTGTACTCACTTGACGTTCCAGTTGAGCAGCAAACGTTGCAAAGAGATCGTGTACATGTTGTTCGAGAGTTGCACGAAGTTTCGGAAGGTCTAGCGCAGTCGCGTCAAACATTGAGACGTCGAGCTTTGTGCTCTGCAATGTCGCCAATGCAGCAAGATCGGCCTTTTGCTCCAACTGCGTTGCAATAGTGGATCGCACCGTCTCCATCTGAGCGTCAACATGTGCCAGTGAGACTTTGGTGGACATTGCAGCGTCCAATTGTGCTCTGGTCACAAATGACGCAAGCGCGTCGGCCATTTTCTCTCGTTCATCTTGTGCTTGACGACTGGCAGCACGCATTTCACTCACTTGCGTCTTCAGACGCTTCATCTCCGTCCATAGATAGCGACTATCTACACAAATCACATCACACATGCGCACAAGGTTTGAAGTCTGTTCATGCCTTTGTGTTTGTCTCATGAATGAATGTCATTCTTACCTGCAATGGCCATTGAAGTACTTTCCATCTCGGCCATTGAAGCATCCTCCATCTCTTTTGAGTCACACTTCCAGGCAAATATGCTACAATAATGGTGTTATTATTAGAAACGTTGCAATTAAGGGTCTATAAAATAGAATTGCACAAATCTAGACACCCATTGCAGAAGTGGTAATCATGAACGATCTCCTACCGAGCAAGCTTTGCTCCTAGTGCCACCAGACGCTTTCGTCTGTCAAATTCTCTTCCTCTACGCACAACGAAAAGCTTTCGAGAATGAGGATGAGGATGTGAGACGGTGGAGTTGGCTATGGATGGCCAACGAAATGCTTCGGAGTGCTCCGCTGTGACTACGCAGAGTGCAGACTACGACGTAAACGCGACTATCAACATACTGGCACTGCTCAAGAGCGAGCTGTGCGGGGAAGGACGGATGGAGACGTTTTGAAAGGGTTTAGCGTAGCGAAGAGAAGTAGAAACAAAAGTAGTCACGAAAAAGCGTTCATTTAGGAACAAACGTGCATGCAATTATGAACCAAGTGCAGCACCAGAAGCCAATGAGATCGTCGTCGTCGACATCACATATTGAGGACATTGGACCATGGTCGCGCAACCCTATTCATGTCCTTGTCTTGGTGCAACCTTCTCGTTACCTAATACAGGAAATATATACTCATTATTTCCGAGGGGGGAACGACAAACAAGCCGGACGCTGCCACTTCCGCGGCTTCTCTTCACCTCATCCGGCCACTCCTTCGCGCGCGCTCTCTCTCTCTGTCTCTATATCTCCTTCTCTCTCTGTCTCTATATCTCCTTCTCTCTCTGTCTCTATCTCTGTCTCTATCCCTCTGTCTCTGTCTCTCTCCACACGAGTTACATTACTGTATCACCCTCCATCGCTTTGTTGCACTGTGCTCGTCGCTCTCCGGTCCATGGATTATGAGCTGGTAAATCAAGGAATTGCCATTGTTACGGATAGGTTCAAGTCCTTGTTCTAACTTTTCATTGTATATGCTTTGCAAATGACGCGAATAGAGCGACGAGGAGCTCCGTGCCAAGGAGGCAGAGCTGGCGAATGGACCAACGTTTGAGGATCTCGCTATTGACGATAGTTTGAGCGATCTCCAGCGTGTCACCAAGTACGTGTGCAGTAACATTGCGTTGCAGCGCGTCATCCACGTCAAGATGCTGCATGAAACAGCACGATCGGTGGGTTTCCAAGCGACATGTGATCAGCTCTTGCCACTCTTGGAGCCATTGGTGTGTGACGTTGAGTACGTTGTGCGGCAGCACGTGGCATTGCAGTTCCCACCTCTGTGTCAATTTTTAGTCGAGACGGATCCCCACGTGGGCTACCGCGTGCTCTTGGATAAACTCGTTCCATTGGTCACAAAGCTCGTGTCGGACGATCAGCACGAGGTGCGGTCAGCTGCAAGCGAAAGTCTTGTGGACATGGCAGCGCTCGTCAAGCCCGAGGATCAAGGACAGCACATCCTCACAATTGTGCTGCCTTTAGCCCACGACGACGACAATGAACAGTTTCGAATTTCGGCGGTGGCATTGTACAATGGATTAGCTGAACACTTTGGACCCGAGTTATGTCAACAATTTTGTGTGCCTGAGCTCATTTCCTTGTCGGAAGATCCCGTGTTTCGAGTCCGTAAATCGACGGTGCTTAGCTTTTCCAACGTGTGCAAGACGGCAGGAGCGAGTCTGAGTCGAGAGAGGTTGATACCTGCGTTTCAACGACTGGCCAAGGATGACATATGGGGCGTGCGGAAAGCTTGTGCCGAGTGTTTAGTCAATGTGGCACACGCACTTGCACCTGCAGATCGTGGTCCGATCTTGATCCCGATGTTTGAGAATTTTATCAATGATTCGTCGCGATGGGTTCGTATGGCTGCGTATCAGAGTTTGGGACCGTTCCTAGCGGCATTGGAAACGGATCAGATTACCAATGAACTCGTGGATCATTTCGTGAGCATGGCCACCACCGCCGCCTCGCAGCTTGGGGGCAGTGGTGAAACAGATATTAAGTTTCATTGTGCATTCAACTTTCCAGCAATGGCAAGTATTCTAGGCGCGGCCAACTGGTTAAAACTCTCACCGGCCTTCGAGCTACTCCACAATGACACGTTTTGGAAGATTCGACGGTCATTTGCGTTCTCTTTACACGAACTAGCACGAATTCTAGGCCAGGGGGTCACCGAGACACAGCTCGCGACAGCCTTTGACAGTTATCTTCATGATGTGCAGGACGTTCGACTAGGTGTGATGCTGCACTTTGCTGACTTTTTGGAGAATGTTTCCCCATCGTTTCGTGAGAGTTATCTGCCCGTGCTAGCGGAATTCGACTCGTTTGACAACACGACCAAATGGCGCTTTCGTCAAGTCTTGAGTGGCCAGCTAGCGCAGCTGTGCCGCACTTTTACTGCCGAGGCGACCTTTTCAGTCATTTATCCCCTTGTATTCAAGCTCGTTACCGATCCAGTCGCTGTGGTGCGCGAACAGAGCTATCACGTACGCGACATAACTTGTGTGAAGTTGTCACGAGCGCGAATCACGATACACTGACACGTTTATGCCACTGTGTGCACTATTTACAGGCTTGTCCGCTCCTAGTGGCACGTTTGAACTCGAATGAAGAGTGGATCACTGCTGTTGTGGACAAATTCGTGACCCTCGCGCACTCTTCCCATTACAAGGACAGGCAATGTTTTGTGAAAATTTGTGCCTCCTTCCTGTCTGACAACAAGTCTCGGGCTGACGATGAAGCTCAGGATGCCGCGGTGCTGACCAACGCCGCCCGCGCCTTTTTTTCAGCCAAACTTGCGGCTGTGTTTTTCACGTTGGCCGAGGATTCCGTGTCGAATGTCCGACTTTTAGTTGCCGACGTAGCGGTCAAAGAGCAGGAGCTGTGCCAAGAACATGCCGAATGTCCCGAGACTTTACGTGAAATCCTGAAAGCGACGATATTTAGTGATGCCGACGCACTGGCTGCTGTTTTGTCTGAACGCGTACAAGAGCAACTTGAAGCTCAGTCTAAGGAAGTTGTGGATTTGACGAGCAAAGAAGTTTCAGGAATCAGCTTAAATGGTGGAAAGGAAGGCGGCAGCTCTGGAGCGGTATCAAAATCATCGGAGACTGCATTGGCGGCAAATGAGGATAAAGTGGTAGAAGCTGCAATTGCTAAAGCTGCAATTGCTAAAGCTGAAGAGAAAGAAGTGGAATCGGAGGTAATTGAAGCTCCGATATTGGAAGAAGGTGCAGCTACCGAGGTCTCAGCTCTTCCGTCAACGTTATCACAGGTAGCCCCACTAGTAGAAGCGGGACACGGTGCTCAATCAGCCTCGTCGGTATCAGCAGAAGAACCTGAAGCTCCAGCAGAGAGCGCAAAGGAGGTATCGCACACGGAGCCGTCAATTCACGAGTCGCCTCGTTCGTCGCCTGCAATTGCAACAAAAGAGTTTTCAAACGGCGAAATGTCAAGTCCACGACATTTGGACACAGCAAAGAAGCTGACGACGGCAGCTGAAGGTCCCGCTACGTGAAATGCGTGTGGTGAGGCATGATGTGAGGGAGTAATGAATGTATAGAAGAAGAATTAGAAGAGCGCTGGTAACTTGACAATCAAGACGCCACATGTTGCCAACACCTCAACCTGAAGTCATCAAAGACATGGAGCCCCAGACATGGACACAATTCAACAACAAGGTCAACAAAGTCGTCTTCTTACAAGAAGAAATGCTGCCATAGCGTAGCAACTTTCTCATCCATTCATCTCGAGAACCTTGAGCCCAAGTTCTGCAAATAAAAAGTAGACACTGTAATTCAATGTCTAGTGCTTGTCTGCATACTTAGACGCTGCAGCAGCGGCTTCCTGCGTTGCCTTCATAGCTACAGAGTCAATTCCTGCCTCACAAAAGGCCGGTTGAAAGGTTCCTTGAAAAATGTCATTGCAAATCTCCTCCACTGCCCTGATGCCTTTGGCCGCTGTATCTGCGCCTCGACTGACTGAAAAACTCTCCAGTTTGCGACTCAAGAGCGGAACAAAAGCCGTAACTTTTGCTTCAGCTTCATACAGCGTCTTGTCGTTGCTATCCGGATGTACCGAATACACGCACGTCTCTTCAACAGTAGCCACAGACCGCAACGATAAGTTTGTGGATTTAATAACGAGCCGTTTAAGCTCAGGGTCGCACATTGTCTCTTCAAATACGTAGGTCGACTCCCCCAAGGCCGACCGCACCCAGCCAGGCACATTCTTTTGGGTCACTTTGGCCACGCGTGTGGTCACAAGTCGTCCGTTGGCGTCAAGTTGTCGATCCAATACATCGACGCGCTCTACATGTGCAAGACGTTCATTCGGGTATTTGTTCCAAAAGGCGCGAGTGACGACGTCCCAATGGAAAGGGTAAACATGGCGGGTCTCGTTCGTGAGCACCATTTTGGTCCTCAATTTCGTGTCTTTCCGTATGTTTCGGGTCAAAAACTAAACTGAAAGCTTCGAGAATCCGCAATCGTTGACGTTAAACACAAGTGAATAACCTGTCAGATTTCATTCTTTTTGCTATTTGGTGGCACGAGACACTTGTTGAGTGCCAACAGCAGCGGAAATGTCGTTAGGTGTGCATATCACACATTGTCGTGGGTCGTAAAAATAGCACTGTCTACTTTTGCGCTTGATGTAGCTTTTAGTTAAATTAACATTGAGATGGATAAAATACGAATACTATCCAGATCTTCGACAATTATTCTCTCGTCACATGGTGTCGTTCCATTTTGACGCGGTCGATGAAGATTTCCACTAGTCGTTGCTGCGTATCGTCAACTTGTGTCGCAAGATACTTGAGGACGATCGCGTCATCTTCCATCACGGCAAAATGAAACGCTACCAAGCAATCCACGGCATTCTTGCGGACATTGGAGCTCGAATGACTGAGACACCGCGTCAAGTTGTTCAAAGTGCATTGACCCACGTCGTGATCGCGCAAGAACGCCATATTCTGCGACCGATTCTGCTCACATTGTTGAAGACACAACTTGACGAGACGCAGTATCGTTTGAAGTGCCGGTGGTTCTTTGCTGGCGAGGAGCGGCGATAGTATTGAGAGCGTCTGTTGCTGGTTAACAGCCGAGCTGACCAAATTGCGCAGAATGTGTTCAATCAAATGACACGCCTGCAATGACATGCACGTGGTTAATCCCGAGCAAGAAGGCAAGAAAGCGGCATCAATGACTCACCACGCCACTCTGATCATTCGTAGCATCTAACAAACGATGCACAAGAAGCTCCAAAAACATTTGTGCCCGAGACCGTTGCACTTGTACAAGTTTCTGTAGCACTTTCAACGCTTTGGCATTTTTCTGAGTACCCGCATCTACGAGCACTAGAAGTAATCGACCAAAGCAACGATCCCAGGTCTCGGATGATTCCGTCTCAATGCGATGTAAAATCTAAGGAAAAAAAATCACAATGTTAGGACATTATCCCAATAATTGCCCCATCGTCAAATTACCTCACAAAGTGCGCGCTTCTCTTCCATATCCGACATGTTGTTTTGTTCAAGGATGCAAAGAATGTCTTCAAGTTGCAGCCCGTCCTTGTCCATCCTAATGCCCTGAGACGACGGTAAAGTGCTCGAGAACGACGCGGTCACAGGCGATGGGACTCCGTCGTTCCCTCGTCGACTCCCTGCGGGACTGATTGTCGGAACATCGAGCAGCTGATCTTCAGTAGCCGCTTGCGACGCGGTGTTGACGCGCTTTTGACCATGCTGTCGAGCAGAGGAAGAAGACGTGACATTGGGCGATTCCGGTCGCTTGCGGCTTCTCTCTCGCCTCGATCCTGGACATCCAAGGGTCTCGTTCTCCTGCTCGCCATCCCGTAATCGAAGAGGGTGCGCAGTTGACGACAGTGGCGGCTTTTGCGCATTGCTACCATTAAGCACAAGTTTCTTCGACTTGAGCACTTTAGCAACGATTAAGCGCTTGGAAGGAGGAAGCGATCCAAGTGCTGTCTCCATCTCATGACCGTAAAGCTGCGCAGTAATTGCAATGAGTTCACCACATGCCGAGGAGACGGAAACTGGGACGTCGACATCCACAAGGAGAGCAATTTTTAGCAAAAATGACCTCATGTGACTATGGTTAGGCCCATTCCTCATGTACGTTTCCGCTCCAGGTAACAACTCGCGTAAATAGTGGCACATGGCAGCTTTGACTTTCATATTGCTCCCGTCTCCCACTTGTGAGATCACAAGAGCAGCCAACGTCGAGTTGTCCACCCGCGACGCAATGTGCTCTAGAATCTCCTTGGCAATCACTCGAATCGATTCCTTCGTGTCGATAAATTTTTGGAACAATTTGGGCAAAAGGAACTTCAAATGAGGAAGGAGCAGCTGGTTGTGCTCAATCAATTGCAACAAGGGCAAGAAATTCTTCAGTACGCCTTGTGCGACGCGATAGTGAGCATCACTCAGATGCTTGACAAACGCTACCAAGATCCGGCCGTCCACCTTGCGATCTCCATTCGTATCGTCCGTCATTTGGTCAACACGTCTCTGAAGTAACTTTCCAATGTATTCTGCAGCTTCCAATCGAGTAGACCACGATCTGCTTTCGAGGTTGCGAAGAGCTTCTTCCAGCTGATCGGCAATTTGCGACGGCATACCTTTGGATCGTTCTGATGAGTTTACTGGAGCTGCTCGCTTTGGCTTGTGGTCGTTTGAATCGCCCTTTGAAGAGGCATTCGTCTTGGAACTCGACGCATTTGACGCAGTTGGTGACGCCATCGACGCGATTGGCAGTCGCTTCGGACCATCAAAGTCATTCTCATCAATCTCCATCGGAGCCTGAACTTCAACTGCACGCTGGACTCGTTGCACTTTAGAGACCGGCTTGGAACTGGTGTGAAACCCGGCAGTCGACGATTCTTGGCGCGATGTGTATAAGCTTTCGACCGTTGCATTGGGTGGCGGCACCGAGTTTGACGCGTTTCGCACTCGAAGAGGACCTGCAGCAGCGCTCTTTTTCACTTCAGAAGTGTCCTTAGCGAGTGAGGATTTCGCTAGAGCTGCAAGTCCGACACGTAGCGGACGTGCAAGCATTCGCGACGTTTGCGCGCTTTCCTCAGCCCCATCGACTCGATGCTCACTTGAGCTGCCTCCAAGTACTCGCCTAGGTAGCTTTCCAGCAGCTGATTCTTCTGAGGTGGTATCAAACTGCTTGTCATCACTGAAGGTTACCGAATTGACAGCTGTGGAGGTGCTAAGTGGTGGCTGAGGTGCGTTAGTCGCTCGAAGCGCTGTTAGCTCCACCTCGCCACTTGGCGACGTATGGGTTTCTAGCGAGCTGCAATCCGTCTGACGTGCCGCTTTCGCACTATATTGTGAAGAATCATCTTTCAAATTCTTTTGCGTCGACCCATCCAAGCGAGCAAAGACACTCTCAGCCTCTTCCTACAACGCAAAAGAGTCAAATAAGCAGCTCTAGAGTAATGGGCATTGCTCACAGGTTCACAAACGTACTGGAAAGAGATGGTGGAAGGACCAATAGCATTTCCTTGATTGTGCACGCACATCGCTCAGTGCGTCTCGTAAAATAGCCGGCATGATCAACACAAACGATTCCGAGTGCCTAATACACCAGCAACACATCAGTTGGACTTGGCTGGGCTACAAAAGCGCACAAACACGATTGCACTACGCACTTGCTGAGAAAGCTCATGCTCCACCGTTGAAGGGTCAAAGTCAAGTAGCAAACTGCATTGTATCGTAGCACGTGGTTCCGAGATTTTGCACACTCGATGAGCCTGGAATGGGATCAAGACATGCGAATCGTAAGCAGCAGCGTTGCTTCAATAAACAGTAGCACAATCACAGCAACTTACTTGGGAATTACACGCACATAACCATTGCTCGTGCATTCGATCATGGTTCGGATTGTCGTGTCCGCTGCAGTTGAAATCACTTGAATGGTCACGTACGTTGCTTTGAGCAAATTACCGAGGCAGATCTCGGCATGTGCATTGAATTCATCCTGCAGACATTTAGCGAGAGTCTGGATGGTCTCACAAGCTTCTCGGGACACAGACGACCGCAGATCGACAACTTGCTGGCACAATCGCTCGCGGATCAAGCGCAGACCGTGAGATAGCGACGAGATCGCAGTGTCGCTGTTCGGTGCCTTGCTACATCGGATCGTCAGCTTTTGAAGTGTCTTCAATCCATCGACGCGCTTATCCCAGTTGTTGTCGAGCTCAAGTTTGTCAAAAATTGCTCCAAGTTGCTTCTGGATTTCTTTGTCGGAGACTTCAGCACTGCTTGCTCCCATCAAACTGAAGTCTTGTATGGCCTTATGACTCGTAGAGGATTCTTGTGACGGCTCGCGATGAGCAACAGCAGCGGCAGTCTTTGCTTCGTTTAGAGTTCGGTTCCGTACGGATTCCAAATACCGCGCCATCGATGATGATGACGATGAGGGAGCATGCACATCATAAGATGACAACATGGATGATAATGTCTCGGGAAGGCCGTCGTTGGATGCAAGAGCACCACTGTACGTCTGTATAATAAAAGCAACAGCAATTAGCTGCGTCTCATCCGCCAGTTGATTTTGCGCCTTATTCTACGTACCGTGTTGATGTTTTCGGATGGTATTGCACTTGCCACAGAGCCAGCACTTTTAATACGAAGTGGAATCCGCTGGAATCGCTCTTCTAGCGTCGCCATGTGCCCTGCCCGTATACCTTTACCCTGCAGATCAATCTACGTCATCAATTACAAGAAACAAAGAGTCCTTTAGAACTAATCGAGTAACTACACATAGTCTTCATTTTTTCCATACCAATAGCGAAGGACCGATATACGTGTAAAACTTCGCCAACGTAGTCATCGCTGCATCGCGCACATCTTTAGACGAGTCTTCGAGTAGTTTCACCACCTACACAAAGAGCCATGACACCCTTTTATCAGTCATTTATCCTCCTCCTGCCTCACACTCCAATACTCACATCCTCCAACACTTCGTCTTGTCGCTCTTGAAATAATTCGTGCTGCTCAAAACACCTCCAAATTGCATGCAAACTCTGCACAAATCGGTCAATTATCACGCTGTTGTCACGACAGTTCTTCAGTCTTTTGTACCTGTTCGCGTGTGCGCCAATTCTTGTGCTTCATGCAAAGCCGGAGCTTCTCCAACACTGGCGACACGCCCAGTACCAGAGAGATCCCCACGACTACATCCACTGCCTTCTCGCGCACCTGCAATTTGCTGTCTCCCAGTCGATCCACGAGACTCAACCACAGCAGCTTCATATATGAGCCCAACATGTTCTCAGACACATGCACCACGAGCAGCTCGAGAATCTCCAGCGCTCCTAGAGTAATTTTCCAGTTGTGGTCCCGTAAACAAGGTATGACGCGTGGTATCAACGCAACTGAAGCCTCGGAGGTCGCATCTTGCTTGCGTAGCTGTTGCAAGAGTTCTGTGACTCCTGCCAAGCGCTGTTTTGTAGCTACAAAGAAGTAGTTGGAGGTAAAAAGTAGTGCGTTTGAGACGTCATCCAGCAACGAAGATGAAGAAGAATATGGACGCACCAGAAGAGCTCAGCAACGCCGCGGTTTCCTCCATGTCTAGTCACGAAGCCGCGAGCGCGGCAGGTCTTTGACGGTTTAATTTTTTGCGACTGATAATTGGTGGAAATTACTTACTTGCTCTATGTTTCGGCCGCATTTCTTAAACATTCCTCAAAGTTAATACTGACATGGTATCATTACTGCTCAAAATATACAGACAAAGACGTTTGGAATTGGTTCTCTCCACAAATGCATCATCTACATTGTAAAGCATGCTTAGAGATGGTTTGGTAACGTACAGATTGAGTTAATCATAAAGAGCAGTGACAATGTCATCTCCTATAATATCCGGATATAAGAAGATGAGAAAGTATCCACCTAGGTAGTCCTGGATATTGTAGAAGGTGACATTGTCACTGCTTCCTATATCCTCAATCATGTCGTCGGGCCCGCGAGTGCGTCAAGCTGCAGCGGCCAACGAGACGTTCGTAGTGCGCATCTGGCGATGGGTCAAGCTCAAGATCTGTATGTTGATATCATCGAGTCATAGCTGCACTTATCTGACTTAGTGTTTGTATCATAGGGCACGTGTTCTATGGACAGAACGAGTGGCAGCATCTGTGCGGCCCGACGGGCGTAGACGAGGAGGAGCGCGTCGTGCGTTTCCGGACGGAGCTAGCACTATCTACTGAGATGGTTGAAGCTTGCAACGTGGTATTTGACGTGGAGCCGTTCCCGGTATGTTGTATGACGTG
The DNA here is from genome assembly GCA_003991265.1 of Pseudoperonospora humuli. Classification (NCBI taxonomy): domain Eukaryota; phylum Oomycota; class Peronosporomycetes; order Peronosporales; family Peronosporaceae; genus Pseudoperonospora; species Pseudoperonospora humuli. The sequence continues at coordinate 35,540 of NQFO01005481.1, read as the reverse complement.
TGGAAAATGGTTTCGATACTTTGCTTCATTTAAGTAACGTGGAAGTGCAGATCGACGTGACGCTGCAGCACATAGCAACGAAAGCAAAGCTGGATACGAGTGACACAACGTACGCTGAAGTCGATTCTGGAGCTAGAAACGTGACTGACGGACTGACAACTTGGCTGGATCAAATTGCTTAGGTTGATGGCCAACGTGCGTTCGTGTCTTGATCGTTGCAATTTTGTGAACAAAGTGTACGCACGTGCGTATGCATTGAAGAACGAAGGCTACAGCTCGTCGAATCAAGAGCATGAAGATATGCTGGAGCAGTTGTGGACGAACTTGAAACCGAATATTCGTCGCGAAGGTGGACGCATAACGAAAGAGTGGGGCGAGATTGGCTTTCAAGGTACTTTCTGCAAGTATCTAGAGTGAGAAAGTGTATCTGATCATAATGTGAATGCGTGGAAATATTTTAGGAACCGATCCGATGTCGGATTTTCGAGGCATGGGCATCTTGTCGCTCGTACAACTGAATCATTTCACAAGAGTCTACAATGTTGAAGCACAACGGTGTGTAAATGTGTTGCCATAGGAGACGAAAAGCAAAGTCGTGCTGATAGGACCGATATCTGTGCATGTATGTTGCTTGTAGTGCCCTAGAGGAGTCCAACCATCCGACGCGCTGGTATCCGTTCGCTGTGACTGGAATCAACGTGACAGCCTTCTTGGCCGAGCTGATTGACGAGCGTCTACTGGACTCTAAACTGTATCGTTTTGCTACCGATGGAAAAGACGATGACTTAAATGCTGGTCTGACGCAGCTCCACGACGTCTACGGTAGGTCATTTCATACCATTGCGTACTTCATGGATCTACTTCAAAGTAGTAAACAACTTTGCTTGATCGACAGCCACGATCTTCACTCGTTTCAACAAGCTGTGGGTGGACACAAATCCGCGTGATGTGATGGCGTTTCCACACATTTTCCAGTCACTCAAGAGCGACATCCGAGCCGAGTTGACGCCCAAATCGTTCTGGTACTGAGATGTGAATGATAAATCTGCGACGTGTGTCAATTGAAACCATAACGCGTTAGCCAGCTGTTACGAACTACGTTGCTAGCCATCCAATCATTTGTCTCTAAATTTCATATTGAACGCACAATCAAACGGCTGAATTCGATATGGGCACAGGACGTCCAGGAGCAGGAAGAGCGCGTGCACACGCCAAAAAGAAGCAGTACAAGCGCGGACACGCCACCAAGAACCGCGCACGGGACATTGATCAGATCCAGGACGATTTGCGTGTCGAAAAAATAACGGGCAAGACGACGGCCTTCGAGGTGGATGAAGACTTGCCAGGGTACATTGCTAAGCTGCCATGTGTTGTTGTGTTGAAAGGTCTATTAGTATAACGCTGTTTATTGTGGTGGCACTTGATAGTCTGGGACAGTTCTATTGTACGCCGTGTGGTCGCCACTTTATCGACGCCAAGACACGCGATGTGCATCTCAAGACCAAAGTGCACAAACGGAGGTACGTGAGCTACAGATACTGTGTGGAGGACGCCAACAGAGGTAATGTGATTGTGAAATGCTGTATAGATTAAAGGACGTCGCTCAGAAGCAGTACACACAGAAAGAAGCTATGCAAGGCGCTGGAAAGGGGATTGAAGTGTATAAGGCAGCTCATCCAAAGGAGGACGACATGAACGATGTTTAGACTCGATCTTTTCGAAAAGTTGCAAACAAAAGAATGTATAAACTTAACGAAACATTCATTTAGTGACGAATAAGTTAGAGCGCGTATCTTGGAGCTTTTACTTTCTCGTAGCCACGAATGTTTGTCGTTCTGCTATTCTTCTGTAAGCCCCCATGTGTCCCTCACCGCAAAGCTCTGCAGGATGAGCAAGCTCTGCTCGCAGTGCCATCAGACGCTTTCGTCTGTTTGATCGGCTATGCAGACTCACCCATAGAAACTGCTTATGAAACGTCTGCTTCGACCCTTTCGCCGGCTCTTGGGTGTGTCCTATGATACCATCGCGCTCCCTCTGGTTCCCGTACGCTCTGCACGTCTTCTTGCTCATCGTCGGGCAATACGCTTCGCGATTGCTTCACATTGGATTACAGCAAGAATGGCACACTGCTCCAGAGGTACTGCAGCCCTTCCAGATACCTTATGTTATGTAGCTCGCGGTCTTGAATGACGGCATATCTACAAAGATCTTCTCGTACTCAGGGTGCTGTTTCGTCTGGCCCTCGTGCCACGTCATAAATTGCCCATGTAACGGTACTTCCGAACGGTCACTTGCACGATATCGCGAGCATCGGCGTATCTCGTCCGCGTAATCTTTTTCCTTTCCTTTCTTCTAGTTTCACCTTCTTCCACGGCGTCATCTGGCACATATTTAGGAGGAAGCACAGAATACAAGACATGCCCCTTGCCGGATTTCTTTTCGTCTTTCATCTGTGGTCGGAACGCCAAAACTGACACGTCACTTGTTACTTGGTTTACAATGAGGCGCTTCCGCAGTCGTCGGTCGTGTATGACCGCTTCCACAAGACCGTCTTCTTGTCGCTGTCAAGCTCTTCAAATGTGATCCGTACGTAGTCAAAGACGTTTCTTAAAGTGCTCGTAAATCATCACGTCAGCGTTGACCGCAATTCGCGTACAAAGTTCTCGCTTGAAGGTCGGAGTATCCGGTGAGATTCGGGATCCGTGCTGTGCTCTCTGTGACGGATACACAGGGATGCTTTCCCACAAATCGGGATTCTTCTGTGCAATGAGACGCGTCTGAGATTGTGGTCGAAGAAGGTCCAGCCAGTGTAATCAGGAAGACGTTCAAAAGGTGTGAAGCCAACCACATGCCACGCCTCCATCTAACTCTGTTTCAGCGCACGAGCTCTGCGTTTGATCTCGTCCTTCCTAATAGAATAGATGCGAGAATTCTCTAACTTCGGGGGATGGTCTGCTGCTAGTTTGTAAAAATAGTTGCAAGCGCTCCATGTTTGAATATCTTCACAGGTCAAGTAATGACAGGACGGTCTAATCGAGAGAGCTACGGTATCGACAATGTAGGTCAAGCGGTTCGTATAGCAACAGTAGTGAGAGAAAAGAACGCTCACGTGACCAACGCTTTCTGTATAGCTCATTGCCGTCAGGCCAAAGAACAATAAACCACCCACCACGACTCCAATGGAATTTTGTCGCTCAAAGTTTCAAAACGATAACGAGCAAGTGAATCAGCTTGTCCATCATCCTACTCGCCCAGTTGCAGGTAGAGTAATGTCCATCGGTGCTGTTTACCTTGTGGCCGTGAGCGCGACTGATCCGCTTTTCTGTGCCAGCTTCTTACCCAAGTGCCCCTAGACATGCTCTAAAGGTATGTTGTAAGTCACCTACGTGTAGCTCACTCATTTAACGCTGTAATGAATAGATAGCGAAGGCAGGTACAAGCCGCATGGACCGACTCAAAGCAAAGCCAGTTGTACAGGCGTATCAAGATCTGCTGAAACACACAGAGGCAATGGTAAGTTTACGTCGAGGCCACGAAGGTTTGATTTTAGCTAATGTGCTACTTTTCGTCCTGTTGAAGCAACTCGAGGCGACTGCAAATGATGCAAAGCGGCAAATGGATGGAGCTGCGTATCGTATGGGGCTCGCCAATATTTCGGATGAAATGGTGCGCAAGCAGAAGGATCTCATCCGCTTTCACGTGCTCGAGAACGAGGTGAACATTTTCCAGCAGCATTGGATTCCATTCATTTTCGATATTCGCTCAGAGCGTGAACGGCAGATCAATTCTAGTGTCTATCGGCACTCTAATCGAATACAAGCAATCCAAGCGATGGGAATTCCTATCTACAGTCTTGACGAGTACGTGCTCAGCGAGACTGACCGCGTTGTCACTGCTCGTACCAGGGACACATTGTATCGTCGCGTCCGACGTCGCAACACAGCACATTACATTGACAACGACCTAATTCCTCGGCCAGAACGAAAACGTGACCCAATTGTCCTTACTTCAATCAGAACTACTTGAGCTCGAGCATGTGCTTGAGGCAAGTTACTACCAATACAACTCAAGCGAAGAACTTTGCTCGAGACCAAATCTACTAGAGCGAGGTTAAACAGGGTGCTGCCTTTAGCGACGCAACTAGAAACATTGAAATGAATTGGCTCTTTATTGAGGACGTAAGCTGGTGGCTGGAGTAGGCAACTTTACTGCTAAGAATTGCGTGACTTGATGAATGAAGGCCGTTTTTTAGGACAGGTGCATTACCTTGACGTTTGTAGCAGGAAGAACAATCTATCATCATGCCTGTGATTGCTTACCTGTCTGTTGTTTGTATGTATATCACCCACAAATGCAATCAACATCAAAATTCAAAGTGTCAAGACTACGTTGAGCGCATACATGTTAAGGCTACACTCGTTGCATGTCGCTCCCGTCAAGACCGACCGCAGTTATCTTCACCGCGGTGGTAGAGAGCCATGACACCGTCCACTTCTTCATCCTTTTCTCTCTTTTCCTTTTCTCAATACAACTAAAAAATCCGACGCAGTTATCTGATCCTTCATCTTCCATTCTCATGAACGGCTGTCAGGTCAGGTCTCTTCGTTTCATCATTTTCTCTTTTTTTCTTTTATTTTCGATATGCTTGTGTTTCCTCGGCCGCTTGCTCGCTCATCTTCATCGTCACTCTTCGCCATGCTCTTCAGCAGTTTCCATTCTTTTATCATCGTTTTGTGGTCTTCCGAGCAAAGAGTCAAAGGTGTTGCAACCAATAACATCACGGAAAACGCCTCTGTCTAGAGCGATGTAGTCCTTCATCACCGCCAAAAAAGTGACAGCGACAGTGCAACATGCTCCTAGACAGCCTTAGCTCAGTAGCGCTGCCGACTCATCGGCTTTGCTTCACCAGCGGCGTCGCGGCTTGTGCCAGTGGCTGCACGAGAGGCAGGGTAGGCTGCGTCCGTAGCACCTTGTCTATCATCACGGTAGCCTGCCGACCGAAAAGACTGCTGCGCTTGCAACTGGGCGTCGCCTTCCTTTGCTTCATCACGAACGTACACGCGACCCTGAGACGCGACCTGACGGCCGTCACGAGGTGGCTCCTGACGCGAATCTGCACGAGCGCTGCGCTCACCTTCTTCGTTCTTGCTACGTTCCCGGCGACCACTACGCAGGTTGAGAACAGTCCAGTCGAACATAGCATCAAACTGGAAGCCCTTGCGGAAGAAGAGCTCCTTAAACAGACGCTTGAGGTACGCGTAGTCAGGCTTGTCATCAAAGCGCAAGGCACGGCAGTATTCGAAGTAAGCACGGAACTCGGCAGGATAGCCCTTGCAGAGCACCTCGATGGGGGTGTTCATCTTCTTCTCCATAATTTTCTCGTACTTCTGCTTCTTAGTGTTAGCCTTCAGACCCTGCCACGGCAGAGAGCCGCGAATGAAGTACATGTACACGTAGCCCAGTGACTCGAGGTCATCACGACGACTCTGTTCAATGCCCACGTGGGTGTTGATGGACGCGTAACGAGCTGTACCCGTGAGGTTCTTGTTTTCACGGTAGGGAATGTGTTGGTGCGTTTTAGGGTCACGGTACTTTTTCGCAAGACCGAAGTCAATAATGTGGACGATCTGAGCGCGTTTACCCAAACCAATCAAAAAGTTGTCCGGCTTGACATCTCGGTGGAGGAAGTTTTTGGCGTGGCAATACTCAATGCGGCACAGCAGCTGATCAGCAATCATCAGCACTGTCTTGAGCTGGAAGCGGCGGCCACAGTAATTAAACAGGTCCTCCAGTGAAGGGCCTAGCAAGTCGATCACCATTACATTGTACTCGCCTTCCACACCAAACCACCGCAGAGATGGCACACCCACTGCAGCATCATACCAAAGTATTGTCAGAGAATTTCCATGTTGTCACAAGAAGGTAAATAGAAAAAGGATTTGCACGCACGTCCGCCGTTGAGAATCTTGTAGATCTTGGACTCATAGAGAAGTTGTGGGTGCTTGCTCTTCACAGACTCCAGCTTAATACCAACCTCTTCGCCCGAGGTCATGTTGGTGCCCAAGTATATGTCACCGAAGGAGCCACTGCCGATCTTACGGCCCAGACGAAACTTCTTGCCGACTCGTAGCTCTAGCGCACTATCACGGATGTGTGGCATCATGCTACGGGGGGTGACAGAAAAGGATGGGGGAGGAGCTACAGACGAGGGGAACAACACAAGGGAAAATTAGCGAGGCTTCTTCACACGAGTCCCAAATTTCCTCTGCGTTATTGTGGGTGACAAAGGAGTCAACACGACAAAGAGACGCAGGGGCACACGCAGGGCTCGAGCCTACAGTCGACAGCACTCTATGGTCGCACCAAACTGGGAATCCACGAACTACTTACTTGCTTAAAGGAGGACTTGCGCACTGGCTAATGCTGGCTGGGGAAGAAAGAAACAGGGGGCGACGGCTCGCAACTGGAGGAGAGACAGCGCAAAATTTATGTCAGAAATAGGGAATTTGCAGTTCAGTCGGACTGCGAGATATTATAAAACGACGTGCGGAGTGACTGACGTAGTCTAGAAGTACAGAGGTTGATATGAGAGTAATGGACCACGGTACCAAATATGTTTGATCACATATTATTAGTATAAAGAGAGATGATTGATGGCTTGTAATTACGCGAAGCGACGACGTGTAAAAATAAAGGGTGGGAAAGACTATCCAGTCATGGAGGGTACATTGTCGATTGAACGGCATCGACTGATACAAACGCTGTTCGAGCAACTACCCCGTCTAAGTAGTAGATGCATCGTAACCAATAGCTGCTACCCGCATCAAAATCGTGGAATCGCCGTCGTCGCCTTCTTTGGTTATGGAAACTGGATTACTGTGTCCTATGTTCTTGGTTAGGAGACTAAATACATAGACACTCTTCACCTTGCTGCGTCATTCGTCTGTCCATTCCGATCGTACATAGCAGAGCGTGGAAAATATATTGTCAAAACAATTAGCTATATTCAAAAAGAAAAGAAAAATGCAATGAATTCAACAGAGTTTACATACATTCTCTATGTAATCACATGATCGAGGCTGAATTGTTACCAAATATTGTCAGTTAGCTAAAGCTTCTAGAAAAATTACTTCTCGAAACAAAAGAGGTGATTAAAAAAATCAAGTTTTATTCAATATTTCGAACAAGCACGATATGCGTCGATTTGGGCGATCCTACAGTGTTGTTAAGTCCACCATGGCGTCTGCACGCGCGACACCTGCTACCATCCGCAGCACGACAGCTAGCGGCTCAGCTGTCTACGAGTCAGAGCGCGCCGTGTACGAATATCTGCAGTTTCACTATGGTGCGTCGACTGTGTAGCTCAATCACTAGATAAGAAATCTAATGCATTTTTGCGAATGTGCATCATTGTGCCAGGCGAGCCATCCACTATGGTCCCCTACAGCTTCGCACCGAAAGACGCGCTGGAGTTCCTACCGCGCACAGTAGAGCGATGTGCAAAGCTCACGCACTCCAATCAGCGCGGTCGTGCACTGGACATTGGCTGTGCGGTGGGTCGTGCCACATTCGAACTTAGCAGGTACTTTGATGAGGTGCGTATACGTGTGAAGAGGCGATATGCACTGCGTGGTGCTTCATATTGATTAAATGTTGTTTATTACAGACTGTAGGTGTCGATTTCTCGCAGCATTTTGTAGACGCAGCTAATCAGATGAAGGAGCGTGGCGAGATGGAGTACGAAGCGCATATTCAGGGAGATATCTACGTGGTGCGTCGTGCAAAAGTACCGGAGGGTACCAAGCCAGCCAGCGTTGTGTTTCAGCAAGGAGACGCATGCAATCTGTCCTCATCATTAGGTACGAAACTCGTCGTGTGGTGAGGACGTAGCTTTATGAGACTGAACTTGTCTTGTGTGTTGTACATTATCACTTAAGGCAAGTTTGATGCGGTATTTGCTACCAATTTGCTATGCCGACTGCCGGAGCCAAAAAAGTTCTTGGCGGAGATTGGTACATTCGTCAAGTCTGGTGGTATTCTTGCTCTCGTGAGCCCGTACTCGTGGCTAGAAGAGTATACTGACAAGGACAAATGGATTGGCGGTGTACGCGATGGTGAGGGCAAGCCCGTGGATAGCTTCAGCGTGATCAAAAGGCTGCTGTCGGAGGACTTTGAGCTGATGGAACGTCAGGACTACCCGTTTATGATTCGCGAACACGAGCGCAAGTACCAATGGGGTGTGTCCGACGGTCATTACTGGAAGCGCAAGTAATTTTTGCAAACAAGGTGGGCATCATAGCCTTGATGGTAGAATTGGGCACTTGCCATGTGCGTTGCTGTCCGGTACAATAGTTGTGGGCTAACAAGTTGCTACAAGAATTCGACTATCGCTTTCAAAGAACCCGAGTCTAAATTACAATGAGAACCGGCACGTTGCACCCTAAAGGAACCGGAGACCGCGCAAGCAGAAGCGACCTGAGTGACTTTGACTAGCAACTAATACTATCGGAAGACTACGGACTGACCTAAAGCCAGTGAGCTACTATATTAACGAAGAGGCGACTTGGACACGAGCAGGAAAAGGAGAGCAGACAAGAGTTTACGGTAGCTAACGACCAACCCACGCAACGACGCGCGGGTTCACGCAGCACCCCTGCTACCTTTGGACTGGGAGTGCCGCATCTCAGCACGCGTGGAAGATTGCAGCAACGACCGGCCATACAATCAACTTGCCTTCTTTTTCCAAGTCGCACCGACCGACCGTTTGTTTGTTTGTCTGTTTGTCTTGCTCTCTGCCCGCTCGTATCACGTCAAAATGATGATGTTTCTGTGTGTAGGGTATCGTTCTTGGGGCGTCTTCATTTCCATCCCTCCCTCCCTTCCAACTAAGCAGCACCTTCATCGGGTATATTACGCGTTTACCCCGAGAGCGACGGCGCTCCTCCTCTTCTGCCCGGATGCTCGACTCGATTTTGTGCAGGCGATGCCGTTACCACTATTCCCTGTTGCTACGGAACCTGTTGCCGTCGTCGCCACCGTGCCATTCTCACCGTCTTCTACTGTTCGGTGGTGCTGATGCATGGGGGTCATTTGTTGTGTCTGATGGTGGTGCAGCGGCAGCGGGTGGCTGCGTCGATGTTCCTGCGGCGGCTGCACCTTCGGGTGGCTCTCAGTCACATATACGAGCTGTCCCTCAAGCTGCGGGTCCGGAGCTACAAAGTGGCGTAACTGGTAAAATGGTGAGTGTGGCAGAGACGAGCTGCGCACACGCGTGTACATGTAGTGGTTGGCCAGCTCGTTATAATAGCGAGCATACGTTTCGCTGCTCACGTGGAGACTAAAGTTGATAAGGAGCAAGTACTCGACTTCAAGCTCATTCATCTCGGGACAAGGCACACCACCCACTTTGGCGTAGTAAGCATTATTAAAGTAGTGATCGTCGAAAAACTTGGCCGCCAGCACGACGCTCGTAATGACTACGCGGTGCACATTAAGTTCCGTAAACACAAAGCCCTGCATTTGGTGAAGGCGGTCCATATACACGAGTGCAAGCACAAAGCACTCCGGGCTGCAGCTGGCGTACTTGTGGATGCGTGTGAGGTAGTCACGTACCGAAATACCTGGCGCACGAAAAGCCTCAAACTTGGTCTTGTGGTGGTAGCCCAATGGCATGCGGTCACTAGCGTGCACCATGGACTCCACGACAACTGCCAGTGTCTGCACGATAGCGTGTCCCCGCTCGTCATTCGAGTCGGCTTTATCGTCCAGCATCATGGCCATCGCTGTAAAGTCTTCTTTCTGGTTACAGTCTGATGATGATGATGATGATGATGGCTGGCTGAGGAGGGGGGAGTATCCGAATTACTGCCTGTAAGTGTTTCCAAGTCCCTCGTGGCAGTGACCAACCAATCTCGTACTCTTGTGAACAACGACGACGACAGCAACAACGAGGGAGGGGGAGGAAAGTCGACCAAGAAGACTTTTGCTTCTCGCGTCTATTTTGGGTCTATTTTCTTGGTTGGTGGAGGTCGCGCCCATAGTTATACTTTTTTCTGATTTTGTGGCAAATCTGGAGGAATCGGGGACGACATGGCAAAATAAAGTCGATTTTGTGATACCGGTAACTTGACCGTGGGGAGCGGTATCGTACTTAATCGATTGATCTTATCGCGGCCATCCATCTCGCTCTATCGATGGGCTCTAGTCGTAAGCGCATCAAGACGTCCACCGTCAACACGCAACGCGACGATGACGAACTGCTCGTGGCGAAGGGATCTTCGAACGATACACACACAGCAAGCCCAGAAGCTGTGCTTCACGTGAATCAGAAGTTTGCTAAAGCTTTTGAGGAGCGCAAGCGCAAAGAGGAGCTCTTGGAGCTCGAGAGGCGTGGACTTCATGCCAACGATGATGACGACGATGAGTCTGAGTCTGAGACAGAGGATGAAGACGGCGAGGAATTGACGAAAGAGCTGGACGCAGACATTAAACGGACGCTGAAGCTCATTCGCAAGAAAGATCCGGCCATCTACGACCCATCTATCGCTTTTTTTGAACAATCAGAAGGTGCACAAGATGACGACGAGGACGCAGTAGTTGATAGCAAGAAACGAAGAAACGAGAAGAAAGCAGCGCCGCTGTACTACAAGGATCTGGTACGTCAACAGGCAATTGCAGGTGACGTCGATGGCAGTGACGAGGAGGAGGAAGAGAAAGCTGTCCAAACGTATGCCGAAGAGCAGGCGGAGATCAAAAATGCGTTCTTGGCGTCGCTAGGAGAGAAAGGAGGCAGCGATGAAGAGGCAGATGAGCTGGATGGAGGACTTTTTACGGTGAGAAAGAAGAGCGAGAGCGAGTGCAAACAGGAAGAAGAGGACTACGAGGAATTTACGTCCAAGTACGGCACGAAGTTAAAGAAGGGTGCGATGGATCCTGATAAGTTCTTGGAGTATTATCTGAGTAGCGAAGGCTGGAAGGATAAAACGACCGTCGTTCCTCATTATGATGAGATTGTCAAGGAGGATGAAGAGGATGCAAAGGCGCTGGAGAAAGCTGAAGACTTTGAGCACACGTACAACTTTCGCTTTGAGGAACAGGGCAGTAGCGTGATCCAAACGCATGCGCGTCGTATTGACGACACGGTACGTCGTGAAGACGACTCGCGGAAACGGAAACGTGCAGAGCGTAAGGAGCGTAAGGCTCTTGAACGCCAGAAAAAGGAGGAGGAACTTCGTCGTCTTAAAAATCTCAAGCAGGCTGAGATTGAAGAGAAGCTGAAGAAGGTTGCACGACTCATGGGCGAGGAGGAAGGCACGGTCAGCCTGAAGGCAGAGGATTTGGAGGGAGACTTTGACCCTGAAGCGTACGATAAGCGTATGCAAGCCGTCTTTGACGAAGAATATTACGGCGAAGACAAGGACGATATGGAAAAACCCACTTGGGACGAAGACGAAGATAAGGAACTATTTGCTGGTCTACCTGTCGATCCAGAGGAAGAAGAAGAAGAGGATGTAAATGGTGATGCAGAGGCAAGTGAGAAGGTTCAAGAGGATGAAGAGCAAGATGAGGAAGAGCAGAATGAAAAGGACGAGACGCCGCCTAAGAAGCTGACATACGATGAGATGCAACGTGAGAAGCAGAAGTATCTGGACGAATTGTACAGCTTGGACTATGAAGACCTCATCGGAGACATTAAGTGCCGCTTCAAATACCGCCAGGTTCAGAACAACGATTTTGGTCTCACCGTGGACGAGATCATGGCTGCTGGCGACAATGAGCTCAAGCAGCTTGTGTCTTTGAAGCGTATGGCACCTTACGCCGACTCGGAATACTCGATTGACCGTAAGCGGCTCAAGATGTTTAAGAAGAGTGTGCAGAAGGCCCAAGAGGAGAAACGTAGACGCAAGCACTCAAAAGAGGCTGAAGATAATAACGAAACACTGAATGGTGAGACTGATCCAGCCAAGAAGAAGCGAAAACGTCACAAAAAGAATAAGGGCACGGATGAGGAAGCAAACGGAGAAAAGACTGAAGCTTCATGCGAGGAAGAGGCACTCGAGTCAAAGAGCAAAGCGACAAGAAAGACTGAACGTGCAGCAGTGGAGAAGACGGTTGACGACGCTGAAAAGAAGAAGAAGAAGCGTCGAAGTAAGAAGAAAAAGAGCAGTGGAAAGAATGTGTATGCATCCACTGGTCTTCCAGCTTCTCGACTCGAGTCGTACAAGCTAGTTAAGGCCATTAAAAGCTAGAGAAGAGTCACGTTTTGAAAGCTGCTTTGCATAACCATAGTACTAGCTATTGCATGAGCTCTCTGTGGCCTGTTCCGATGCGTCTAGAGGTAGCAATCAGATTCACTTTATTCCTCTGGAAATAGGTCATGCAAGTGATCGTTTTGGAAGAAAGTTGGTCCGTCCTTCGTCCCCATTGACAGCACTCATGTCTTCTTCGCACACACCTACAGTCTCAAATGCGACTACAACTATCACGACGATGTTTACTGGACGTGAGCGGAAGCATTCGCGTATTGCTCGACGTGGAAGAATCGCTAGTAGTGGAACAGTGCCAGCTTGGGCTGCGAATAAGGTAAAGACGCCTGAGACGGACACCAATAACAATAAGGAACGAGCGTCGGTATCCCAGGCACAGCTAGCAAGATCAGCTCGATGGAGTGCACTACGTCGCGAGATTTTACCAACTCCAGCACTTGTGGCTGTTAGTGCAAAGATTCAGCACATTATCAAGTAACGTGTGCAGACAAACTTGAAATATTGACGTCTTGACTAAACGTGTTTGCTTGTCTGTAGGCTATTGAAGCAACCACCTGAGGACCGCTCAGAGAGTGATATCCTTTTCACCCTCGTGTGACTGCATTCGTTCTTTTGCGTGTGAAAAACTGTATGTCGTTGCTTCCTTGACTTCATTCGTTAATGGCTTTTGCACACGTGAAGATCTTGTATCAATGGCTCATGAACCAGGACAAGCTCAGTTCACTCTTTACGACTATGTCCGACGTCTCAGCGAAGAAATTGTGCAAGGAAATGGAGTTCTTGTGTCTAAAGAGCGGTGACATTGTTGTTAATCAAGGTGACAAGGGGAGCACATGCTTCGTACGTAGTGCAAGTCAAAGCCTTTGTCGCGACGCTGTACTTCTGACGATGTTGAGTGTAGATTCTCTTGAGTGGGCTCGTGTCAGTATACGTACGCGATCCAAACGATCAGATAAACATTCAACGTTCCGTCTCCTTGGCCACACGTCAACATGTAAGTCGAACACTTGCAGTCTTTACGTTTGCATACTTGTTCATGAACACCATTTGCTCGTCGTAGCCAACCTCGACGACCAGTTCTTATGGCACTCATGTGGTAACACTCGCATCTGGTGCAACTTTTGGCGAGCTTTGCCTCATTGAACCAGACTCAAAGCGTAGCGCGACAGTCATCGTGGACCAGCAGGCCCAAGTCGCTACCTTTATCGTGCTCACAGCTTCGTCGTATCTGCGTATGACACGCAGTCAAACCATTGAAGTAGGCGGCATTGCATTGTTTCCTACTTGTATGCTCACGTTGACTTTTCGCTTGGCTGGCGACAGGGCACGATCACTGATAACATTGCCTTCTTGCAACATTTGCTTATCTTTAAAAACTGGTCAAAGATGCGTACGCCATTCTTCCTCATTGCTTTTGGGCTCCATTGTTATGGCGCTTACTCGTTGCACTGATTGAAATGCCAATAGAGATCATGCACATCGTTAATTCAATGAAGCTTGTCAACGTGTCCGCTGGGGTGCGTGTGCAACTCAAGTGCTCAATTGGCATCATCGACTAACAATTCCTTCCTGTTATGCCCCATACAGCAATTCTTGACACGCAAAGGAGCAGAAGCCGACTCGTTTTATGTGTTTTTACGAGGAGAAGCGGTAGAAAGCGTGAATCTCACGGTGAATGACCGATCCAGGATGAGGTAAGGACTTGATCAAGGCCATGTCAAGGGTCTAGACTCGTCTCACTTTGTTGAGTTCGTTAGCATGGGAGAAGCTCGGAGTGTCCAGCAAAGTATTCGAGTCGAGCTCACATTTCTAGGCAAATTTGACGTGGCTGGGGAATACTTGGCGTCTGAAAAGAAAGTTTTGACGTGTCCTGTGGACATCCGCGCCACCACTGACATCGATTGCCTCGTACTCACGGTACGAATCTCCCTTAGCTGCTTGACTTTGCGGACCTTTTGTCACTCGCTGACTTTGTGTTGCGATCCATTTGTTTAGCGAAACTTGTTCATGATCCACTTTGGGGGCAAAGAGTTAAAGCCGCACGTTGCATCAACTCGAAGACGACTACGCTCCATAGCAGCAGCTCGTGAAGCTTGGCGCGAGACACGCATTTTACAAGCCTTGCAGTACCCAAATCTCCATGTCCCGATAACTCGCAAACTCATGCGTCTAAGTGGAAATTTTTGCTTGATCTGTGGACGATGTACACATGTTGCCGGTGACCAGCTCTGCATGGAGCTGCCATTGTACTACATGCTTGATGAAAAGCAAAAGAAGCGCGAAAAGAAGGAACAAGATCGCACTGCAAGCAACACTCGCGTCATTGTTGCACCGCAGTCTCTACCGAATGATGAACATTCTAATGGACCTTCTAGAAGGGCATCAATTCCTGGCCATACAGACCTGCCATCGCTGATCACGCATGATCGCGATAATGGCTACAATCTGCAAAGTCCTGGACGACTTGGACGGCAGCTTGTGACTCGACAATGGCAAGAAACGGAAAAGAATCGCGCCGTTTATCGACCACAACGTCCAATGGTAAGTACTGTCACGAAACGTTGCTCGCTGCAATCGTTTGACTTTGATGTATGTGTGTGTGTGTTGCTTACAGACAACTCCCTCAAGAGATCGTTCAATGCCAGTGACAATAACTTCCATCCCGCGTTCATCTTATAACTTGCATCGTCCAGCAGCTGAGCAACAATGTCGTCTCGTAGTGGCAAAAGACAAGAATGGCAAAGCTCGCACAATTCAAGAAGAACTTCAGCATATTCGGAATACGTGGCCGCACTCTCGGGACAATGACGATACTCAACAGCAGCAAGACGCAACGACAGGAATTCGACGGCGTTTGCGGTCTCCACCTGTTCAAAAAGAACGACAAAGCGGAAGCTTGTCAGCGCGTACGTGACTTTGCCTTGAAAGACGTGCAAGTCAATGGATTGGAGGAGGTTAGCAAAGTAGGCAACACCGGCAAATATTTAATCACTTTGGGGCAGCCGTCCAGAGGCAACTACCGATGAAACGAGGCAAGTGCACACCCACATCTTCGTGCCAGACAGACAGACTCACATCTACACTACTTGAACCTCCAAACGTGTTGACGTTTGCTAGCTTCACCACACTGCTTGCTATACTTTTAAAACGCAACTTCCTTCATGCCTTCTCGCGGTGAGCTAACTTCTTCGTCTACTGGTTGAGAGATTGAACCAGTCGTTGGGGGCCTGCGTGCCGAATTTGCAGTCGCTTTAAAGTCCAGCAGATCATCTTGATATTCGTCTGACTGCATGTATTGCGTCACTGTCTCGCCCAAGACATTGAGCACTTCCACTTGTTTGTGGTCAATGTTATCGCGAGCGTAACGATCTGCTACGCACAAGTCGCCAACCACTTCACCGTTTACTAGCAACGGAATGCCAACAAAGAACTGCAACTTGGCGGTGAAGCGCTTTTCGCCTGAAATTCGTTTATCGGAGCTCACGTCGAGCACAATGCACGGCTTGCCACGAGTTGCCAGTCGTCGGAACGTCGGTAAGCTTCGAGGTAGACCTGGCGCGGGCTTGCCGTCGTAATACCTCACGAGTTCGAAATCTTCCGTGCGAATGCCGGCCATGGGGCAAGTCAATGTCTCCATCGCCAGCATACAAATCTCCTCCATGTCCTCGTTAAAATAATGGATACGACGCTCAGAGCCTTTCTTCCTGCTCGCAGCAATACTGGCACTGGATGCGGTTCTACCCATGGTACCAATCGGTCTGCCTTCATATGCCGTTCCTCTATCTTGACTTGATGCTGTAGAAGTTCGCTTTTGGTAAAGGGGATCCCCTTCGTCACTCATTTGTAAATTTGCATCAAAGTCATTTAGAGACAAAGCTGAGCACTTGTTGTACGCCATGGGTGGAGGAGTCGACGCTGGGTTGTCATTGGGTGGACTGTGCGATTCATCCGATGTCAAGGAGCTCGTACTACCAATACTCGTACCAATGCTCATCCCATTAGGAAGTGAAGTACCTGCCATTTCTACCTCCGTACCATCGCTACTACGCATTCGACTTGACGAACTCGAGAATCCACCGACCATTGAACCTCCAAAGCTTGGATTGCCCCCAATCATCGAGCTTCCAGCATTAAAACTGCCGCCATTCGAGCCACTCCCCTTTGTCAAGCATGCCTTGCACACACGCACTTTTACCGCCACCTCTTGATCCCCCTTGACCAACTTAAACACTGTGCATGCCGAGCACATCACTTCGCCACATACTCGACAATGATGACGTCGCTTTAGCATGCTAAACGCTTGTGCACAGAGCGAACAATGGGTCCGTTTCGCATCGTTGACCCACTCTTGCCGTTGCGCAAGTGCTGCGGGGGCAAAATGTGCTTGCTGCACGGCCTTTTGCATCCCAGACATACCTCCAGCAAGTCGAAGCGATGTGAGTCGCACCCCAGCAGAGACACTCTCACCTCCACGCGCCTTACGCATGGCAAACGTAAGCGTGACGTTGACAATGTTGGGATCTTCTGGACTCTGCTGCACTACATACGAGCTAGGCTCAAAGACAGTCAAGCTGTAGGCATCAGACTTTCCTCGAATCCCATAGCGTGCAGCTGCGCCGTCGTACGACTCAAACTTGATGACTCCCACGTTGCCGTGCACTGGATGGTTTGGCAGCAGTACGCAATACTCCCGAATGCAAAATTCCTTGGAGCGTCCCAAGGTCTTAGGAGACGAGTAAACGAGCCACTTGAGCGTCATGGTCTCAAGGGATGCCCCGTCCTTGACAGACGCAGCATCCGCTTGATGTGTACACAGCACTTCTCCGTCTAAGAAATTACGTGGATGCAAGAGTTTCTGGAATCCTTTGAGACTTGTGCTGTCCACTGCTCGAAGACACTCGAGCACCTCGGCGACTGAGCCTGGGACTTTGGTCACCGCACGTACCGAGTACGAAAGACGTTCATTGTTCTTGGAGTGAAGATATACCAAAGTATTTTCTTTACGGGTCTCAACGGCCCATACGCTCTGGTCTGAAGCACTGCGCACGAGCTCATCCACATCCAAACGCTCGGAGAGATACAGTGCATCTAGATCCACATCAGCGGGCCACTGAGATGCCACCGTGGGCCCACGTGAGTACTCCCATGAGCTTGGATCGTCATTGCTGCTGTCATTCATCGGTTAATTCCTTCCGCCCTTTGCCAATGTAACAAGACTTGGTGAGTGTGGGGGAAGTCGCACAACACACTGAACACCGATGTCACGACTATGTATGGCGTCAAAGGGCGCGCGGTAGGGCAATTAATTTCAGCACAATTATTGACACTATTTTACAATTACTTTGGGACCCTAAACAATTTCTCAACAGATGGCTTTTGACGAAGAGGAGGCATATGGAAAGCCTCCCTTTCCTGGCCATGTGTCCCTCTTGAGTAATTGATGACCACAACCACGTCGTGGCCCCAGTGCTTCACGTTGAGTTCCGTGTGACAGCAGCGGAACAATTTGTAGCCTTCCTGCTCGCGAAACTGCGGCCGCTCGAGACACGTCTTTTAGCTTGCGATCCTTGACGACGGCATCGCGGCAATGATCTTTTCGTGCAACATCACGAAGGTCGAGAATCGTCAGGAGCTCTAGATGCCGTTTCTCTGACTCTCAATCGACGCCCAAAAGCGCTTGACTTCATCCATATGACAATACTCACTTGCGGTTGCTACGGCTCGGGTCTGCAAATCTGGCACGGGCGAATCCTCCTTTTCTTCTTCTTCCACTGTGATTTATGCTGTCGTCGACGACGCGGCCTACGCCTTTGTCGCTATAGGCAAAGAAGGAGAAATTGTCGTTGGTTTGAGCCGCTTCAGCGGTCTTGTTGTGCTTGAAGTGTGTCTTGCTGCCACACATAAAGGTATAGATGCTTAAGTTTTCCGCCACAGCCTTCATTGGGCTCTCCTGGCATGTGCTTTCTCGACACATCACTATGTTCTATCATACGTACCACCTGTGACGTCATCCTAGCCACCATCCTGACGTCACCTGGCTCTACTCGATATGCTTTCACTTGCTCGGTATGCTGGTCTTGAAAGCAAAAGGAAGTCATCGAAAAGAAATCGCGATAGGAGGCGTTGGCGCCAAGGTATCGGCAACAATCACCGCCTCTGTGCATGGATTGTTAAAGAAATTGAAATTAAACAGATGTGCGATATTGAAGTGGCGGACATAAACGCATGCTCGAAAATTGCTCTTACCCTATTTCTTATTCCCTTAATATTTCATATTAAACGAAATAGATAAGTGCGTAGCTTATTTAGCCAAAATAATATTGCAGGATAAGAATGTCGCGTTCGCGTCAGTGTTTCAGTTAAGGCGACTGACCCCGTCCGCAAGTCTTACCGTTTATTTCTTAGAAGAGCAAACACAGTTTTGCAGGACGAAAGTTCCTTAGCGTTCGATAGACGTTGTTTGATTGCGATTTACACGTCAGTTGCAACATTCCGTCAAGATCTGGGAATAGCGCCAGCACGTGGTCATCTCATTGCCAATAGAGGAGCCCAGCTTAACAAGTTGCATCCTGATGGTCTAAGGCCTCTCTTTACCATGCAATCGCAAGCTAAACGCTAGAATCTATGGAACACTTGTACTCGAAAATCAACCTTCATCTCGCGATGACTCAAATAATTGGTGATGCAAATGGATCATACCGTTGACTATACAAAATTACAGCTTTGTTTGGGTTGCAATCAAAGCGATGTTCTTCATTTTGACAAAACGTGACCAAATTCACTGCCACCTCTTCCCTAGTCGCGTCCTCTTCCCCAGTCGCGTCCTTATTTCTAACGCGTAAAAGGTTCTGGCCTTTTGAAACCTCCGTGTGTGTGTCTGTCTCTAAACGTGTACCTCCGTTTTGAGTAACTTCAGCATGTCGATGGGTTGCAGTCCCAGTACTTCGCGTTGCACTCCGTAGCTTTTTTTCTTGCAGAGCTGTACTTGAGGATCCAGCATCAACCCCTTGCGTGCTCTCTTCTTCGACAGCTTGGTGTTCACAGAGTGTCAATCAGACGAAAGCGTCTGGTGGTACTGCGAGCAGAGCTGGCTTCACCACAGTCGTACGCTTTTTCAATGCGTGCTTCAACCCCTTGATCGATTGGGCACATGTCTTTTGATGCCTTTGCGTCTACTCCAGTCTTTATACGCCACGCATGTCTTCTGACTCAATGCGCTTCGCCATCGCAGCGACCGCAACGTGAGCCACGCACTTCTGAGAACTTCCACTAGAGAAATTGGCCAGTCCAAACGCCGTTCTAGACATGTCTCCTAGCTTACGATGACGTTGCTACAATGGTCCTCTACTCTGGATGTCGTGTCACCTGACCCTCGTTCCACGCACAAAATCGATGAAATCCAGCCATATGACATTACTCACTCGCACGACATCGCGGTCGTTACGACGCTCAAGAGTGCGTATCGAGTGCGAGCGGCTATTTCCTCTTTTTCTTTTTTCAAGGCGTTGTCGACGGTGCTGCTTTACGGCTTTATCTCAGTCGATGTGGGCAAACAATCTTACAAAAGTAATCACAGCGCCCACATCACGGGACCGAGCCCAATGACGACGTTCAGCATCCAGGAAGAACCATAAGAGTCGAAAGGCTTTTGGCCACAACAGACGCGTCGTCTCCGCGACTTGTCACTTGGTCGCAGAGAGGCGACTCGTGTACTTCTTGTTTTCTTCAACTGAAAATGATCTTCAACACACCACGCTCCATCATGGCGCATCACCTTTCATCATTTCTCCTATGACGACATCGTCCCTATTGATACGCCCAGGAACTCTCTACTCGCTCCATAATATGCGAGATCCTTTGATCTTTCTTCATGTGCGCTCTCGTGTACAGGCTCCCGCTAGGGCTTAAGGTTCCGTCGTCAGAGTTAAATCAGCATTTAAAGCTCATTCACTGACCAGTGATCCGACAAAACTCATCAACGCCCTCTGCTCGTGGATCTTCCCACGTTGAACTAAACCAAGAACTCGATCTACTCTTGCTCTTGTTCAAGTCATTCTGTAAACTCAACTCAACTCACCTCAACTCAAGTATCAAGAATATTATGGGAGAAGACAGCGTCAGTACCAACAACGAGTATCCTCCCATCCAGGAGCTTGTAAAGACGGCTCATGTCAAGAACATTGAGCAGTACGAGGCCATGTACAAACGCTCGCTCGAGGACTCGGAGAGCTTCTGGGGCGAGCTGGCTCACGAGAATCTGGACTGGTTCCGTGACTTTGACCAGGTTGTTGCCGGCACTGTCACAAAAGGCGACGTGGCCTGGTTTCTTAACGGCCAACTTAACGTGAGTGTCAACTGCATTGACCGCCATGTCAAGAAGCACCCGAATAAGACGGCTATCATTTGGGAGGCTGACGAAATCGGCCAAGGTCGCAAGATCACGTATACGGAGCTGCTGGAGGAGACATGTCGTGTGGCCAACGCCATGAAGCACGCTGGTATTAAGAAGGGCGATACCGTGGCTATCTATATGCCCATGATCCCGGAGATTGCCTTTGTCATGCTGGCATGCACGCGCATTGGTGCCATTCATAGTGTTGTCTTTGCTGGTTTCTCTGCTGACGCTTTGCGTGATCGTCTCATTGATGCGAAGACTCACTGGGTTTTTACTGCTGACGAGGGGAAGCGCGGCGGCCGTACGCTGCCACTCAAGCAGATTGTCGACGCTGCCGTCGATGGCCTTGACTTTGTACGCAACGTGTTCGTCTTTAAACGCACCCATAATCCGGAAGTGAAGATGAACCCAAAGATTGACATTGACATGGAGGAGGAATTGCTACGTCATCGTTCGTACTGTCCCGCAGAATTTATGAACTCGGAGGACCTGATGTTCATCTTGTACACGTCGGGATCGACTGGCACACCCAAGGGCATTGCTCATACTGCTGCTGGGTACTTATTGTACGCTATGATCACTTGTAAGTATACCTTTGACTTGCAGCACGATGATGTGTACGCTTGTGTTGCGGATGTGGGCTGGATTACTGGACATAGCTACATTCTTTACGGCCCACTCGCAAATGGTGTCACCACTGTCATGTTCGAGAGCACTCCAATGTACCCAGACCATGGCCGCTACTGGGACTTGGTGCAGCGTCACAAGGTGACCAAATTTTACACTGCTCCGACGGCTATCCGTGCCCTTATGGCTCGTGGCAACGACAAGGTCAAGGACTACGACCTATCAACGTTGAAGATCCTTGGTAGCGTGGGTGAGCCAATCAATCCAGAGGCGTGGAAGTGGTATTATGAAGTGGTTGGCAACCGCCAGTGCTACGTCGCCGATACGTATTGGCAAACGGAGACCGGTGGTCACATTGGGGTTGGCCTTCCTGCTGCTACTCCAATGAAACCTGGTTCATGCACAAAGCCTTTCTTTGGCATTGATTTTGTAGTGACGGACGAGAATGGCAACGAGATCAAGGGCAACAATGTCGAAGGTCAGCTCTGCATTCGTTCTCCTTGGCCAGGCTTGGCGCGCACAGTGTACGGCAACCACAACCGGTACTTGCTCACGTACATGTCGACACACAAGGGGCTGTATTTTACCGGTGACGGATGCCGTCGTGACAAGGACGGATACTACTTCATCACGGGTCGGATTGACGACGTGTTGTGCACGTCTGGCCACCGCATCGGTACAGCAGAAATTGAGAGCGCTTTGGTAGCACACAGTGTTGTTGCCGAGGCTGGAGTGATTGGAATTCCTCACTGCATCAAAGGCGAGGGAATCTGCTGCTTTGTGACGCTAGTGGATGGTGTGAAGCCATCAAAAGAAGTGGAGAAAGAGCTCGTGCTGCAAGTCCGTGCACACATCGGTGCCTTTGCGTCCCCTGACGTGATCGTTCTAGCACCGGGGCTACCGAAGACGCGCAGTGGCAAGATTATGCGTCGCGTGTTGCGCAAGATTGCGCACGGCGAGGAGGACTCGCTGGGTGACGTGTCCACGCTGGCAGATCCGTCGGTGGTGCCTACTTTGATTGCAAATACGAAGGCAGCGCTCGTTGGCAAGTCATTTTAAGTTGCCTGCGCCTTCTTCTCAACCGCGCTCGTCTGTGTGTTGGTTATCGTCGCATAAGCTCTGCTCGTCGCTAAGTCTGTGCACGTACTTTTGTTTAAGAAATGGATTGTTTCTCATTCGCTTTAGATGTTTGCTGGCTCTGCATATCCAACCTTTGGTCGATAGACAGGCAGTCGCGACTTTTGGCGCACTTCGTCCTCACAGCTTTGCCGTCTCGCCACTATGTGATGACTTTTACTACTCACAATGACAAGTGCCCTTTTGACTACAATGTGCTCACATTCACGCGCGTGATCACAGAAGTGGTCCAAGGACTGAGTGCCAACAATGGCGCCTCATTTTGCAGTCATGATTTGAACTCTCCGACGCCAGTCAATGATCTGACTCAGAGCCACTTTTGCCGTACCAATGTCGCGAGTAGAGCAACTCTCAGGTCTCCAAAATGGCGCTGTGGGCTCCATCGCCGGCATGATCGAAGTGATGTTGCAACAGCCGACAGTTGCCATGAAGAACGCGGTACAGCAAGGCCGTCCTATCCAGTGGTCCCTGCCGGCGCTCTATCGTGGCGTAGGTGTCTCGTTGGCCTCCATCGCACCCGTGAGTGCCCTCCAGTTTGCCGTAAATGGGTATTTGCTATCTAAATTGACGGTACCTACAATAGCGCCGTCAGATCAAACAAAGCTCTTGTGTGGCACCCTGTCGGGCGTCTCGTCGGCGGTGGTTAGCGCACCAGCGGAGCTCGTCATGACGCTCCAGCAGAACAGCGGAAGGAGTTTTGATGCGACCGTCAGAGACGTGGCTCGAGCACATGGCGTAGTGCGGCTGTTGAGAGGTTTTACCGCGACAGCTATGCGAGACGCCATGTGGTGCGCGGGGTACTTGGCGCTGGGCCCATTGCTGACACACAAGATGCACACACTGAGTCCCTCTACCTTTGGTCACGTGGACACTGCTACCATGTCACAAAAGGCGTCGGCTTCGCTTGCCGGTTGCATTACTGCCGGTCTTATCACCGTCATGGCTACGCAGCCCGTGGACACGATCAAGACCGTCATGCAGGGCGAAGCCATGACATTGCCGTCAGGTCGCGCACCCAGTACTCTTGCCACAGCCATGCGCATCTATCGCGTAGGAGGCTTCTCCCCATTTTACCGCGGTCTTGGGCCAAGAGGATGCCGCTTGGTCGGTGCCGTCTTCATCTTAGGTCAGTCGCGTATTTGGCTCGAGGAAATCTTCAGAGAGCATGAGGTGCTCAAGTTTTAGACGTCTGTAGACCAACATGGCTACATTAGATCAATAGCCATTGCAAGACAGTGATGTGTGCCGCTCGGCAAGATGACGGAACGCATGCAATGCTTGACTGGACTGTGTAGAACAGGGAAGAGAGGGGTCCATTGCTGGGATGAGTGAGCGACATTACCACCAAATACAATGAAAGAATGCGAGAAAGTGAGTCAATTGTAACACATGGACGGAGTTTAAGTGGAGTGTAAATGGCATTCGTTGTTTAGGACACCGCGCAGTGACATCCTGCTCCTCGGATCAATTGTTGCTCTATCTCTAGTAAAGGCAGCGTGACTTGATGGGGAAGCGTGACGCGAATCTTGCCAACAAAAGTGCCAGCAGCTTTTCCGTTTAGAGTGACTGGGGCTTCAAACGGCAAGAAGCGTGGTCGAGTCTGGCAAAAGTTCGCTAACGACACCGAGGCCACACCTACGACGACAAGACCGAGGAACATTGTCAGTTTGTATGGCATCACTTAGTGACATAAAGCCCCATCTTACCCATTAAATCATCCTTCGAAGTGGCGTCGTAGTCCATGACGACCAAAGTCAAGTGAACGCGCTTCACGTCCTGCTCGTTGTCGCACAGCACATGGAGCTTGGGCACCTGATCGTCACGCCATCTTCGTCCGTCCACCAGAATCAAATTAGACGTATTCAAATGTGAGCTGTTGCTACCATAAAACTACTTACTTTGGACAGCAATTGTTCGAGATTGTAGAGGTTCTGGGGTGGCTACCGTTTGAATCAACCTGCACTGCATTGCTTGGAACTGAGTAAAACTTGACGTACGGGTCACTAAGCCCAGCCAGATCAAGCCCTAAGAGGTCTTTGCCAGCCAGGTCTATAAACTCGACTAATGTCGACGCCTTCTCTGCTATGCCGCTGCAAATGGGCAGCGTTTGGTCCACTTGAAATGCAGCCGCTATGGGTTTATGATCACTGGTGGCGATCTCTTCAAAGCAGGAAAAGCCTTGCAGCTTTAGGTTTGTTCGCAATCCCGGCAGCGACTTGTGCAAGACACGGTCGCAGTAAGATGGTACGCGCTCCAGCTAGGAGCAACATGAAGTGTAGGCGATAAGTAAACAGAGTAGATGCGGTAGCAAACGATAGTACTGACCAAGTACTCATCAAGAGTGTGCCGCACGCGCTTAAACGTTGGAGGAAATAGGGCTGGCGGCAATTCCCACCCGGTAAGCGCCTTCTTGCCTTCGACTTGATGCTTCAATTGGTCATTCAAGTTCAATGCAGCCCATTTCTGAGTGCGTACAAGGGTCATGACCTCAGCGCAGTGTTTCTCATGGTTGCGTTGCCGAGGAGCAGTGTAGTTCAAATCTAAGCGGTAGTTTAGATCACCAAACCAGAAACAGTGGTCGAACTGATGGTCGATTGAGACGTTCTTTTTGCCAAATTGCGCACCAAGGATGGTGGCGCACTGCATTGTGGCAAAAGAAGACAAACAAGGAGTTAGAACAATGGAGATCAAGACAAGTCGAATGACATGGCATACATCACTGTTGCGCTTGTCAAGCGACTTTTGATCGGAGTGGGCAGCCAGGTGACAGCTAGCAAAGCACAACGACGTGTTTTCCACGACGCATTTGAATAGCAGACCGCCCTATTTCACGATAAAACGCAATAGCAAGTCAGTCACTACTCATAGCGTCTTGCAGCGTGTATGGGTGCACCTTGTTCCCAATGACACTTCCTAATCCTGTTGGGACTGCAAGCTTCTCCACTTCACCGACATTGTTGCGCTCATGAACGTAAACAAATAAGCGCATTTCCATCAGCTCAACCTTCCCAGCCAAGACATAACTTTCCCCAAGATGCAGGTAAATCTGCTTGCCAAAGAGATAATCGAGGGCGTCTCCCATTGTGTCGCGTAGATTGCTGCTAAGCTGTCGGACCATTCTCGTCACTTTGCGCATAGATTTCTTGGTACGCGATCGCTTCACAATCACATCTGATGATATGTTAGCACTAAGTGGACTGTCGTTACTTGGTTCCACGTTCAAACTGCTAGTTTGTCCACCAGCGCGAGTCGTTTGCATCACTTCACTGGTATAACTGCTGCTTCTATCCAAGTCAAAAGGGCTCATTTGAATGCTTGATCGATCGGTCGATTGCTTGTGTCGAAGATCATTGGCTTTTCCAACACAGTCTTCCTCCTCCTCTTCTCCTTCCTCGTCTCCTCCTCCTCCTCCAACGTCATCCACATCAATGGCAGTATCCAGTGATGGAGAGTCAATCTCATTTTCTTCATCCTCGTGATCATCTAACTTAATATTCCAGCTATTCGCATGTACTAGATTTTCCGAAACCTTTTCACTCTTGTACGTGCTCTCCTGCACCCCAACTGCAATCACATCAAAATCGCCACCACCTTCTGGGATCCAATCATTCAGTAACGTCGAGTCCTTTGGTGGCATGGTATTCCCCATATTCCATGAAGCAATGAGAATTTTCAATGGAGTGCCCCTATTCGACGTATTAGAAAAGGTGGTCGAACCTCTTGACCCAGCAGCAGCTTGTGACTTGCAATCACCTTGAAGCGAGTCATCATGACCAACCTAATCAAGCAAAACCATCGTCGTTACCTCGTAGCAACAAGTCAAACACAAACCCTTCAAATCTTACCTCGAGTTCGATATCGTCTGCTTGTACACGCCGCATCGTCGATCCAGACGTCGCTCTAATTGAACTCTCCTCGTCACACATGAGATCCGTCCCACGACTTCCTTCCATTGTGCGTCTTGCTGCAATTACCACAAGATCAATCCTCGAGGTCAAACAGTTGTGCAACCTTTGCCTAAAAATACGTTCGTGTTCTCTTAGTCTTAATGCCCATAATTCCCTCGTGCCTTGACTATTCCTGACGAAATTCTTCCTATTCCGCGACTCGGCGCGATTGGTCCTTTGTTGGGCTGTTCAATCGAATATCATGAGCTTTGGCCGACTCGATCTTTTTCCGTGGTGTACATGGTGCCGAAGACGTTGCGCTTTGAAGAACATCCTCAGAGCCCGTGGAAAGACGCGGTAATGGATCACTGTGTGTAGATATCGCAACATGTCGTGATTTCAACATGTCGAACTTTCAAGCTACGCACACACAAAAGTCT
This sequence comes from Pseudoperonospora humuli, assembly GCA_003991265.1. Taxonomy (NCBI): domain Eukaryota; phylum Oomycota; class Peronosporomycetes; order Peronosporales; family Peronosporaceae; genus Pseudoperonospora; species Pseudoperonospora humuli. The sequence goes on along the minus strand of NQFO01005481.1, from coordinate 8,788 downwards.
GTCTTACCTGCCAACAACGTTCCGATATTGCTCTGTTAGAAACTTCAAGTCTTCTGTCGTGCTCGCAAGAGTCTTTTCGAGGTCGGTACACTTTGCTTGTAGTTCTTCGTAGGTTGGCTTGGCTATTGGTGATGGACGGTATACATACGAAAAGGGGGTGACAAAGGTGAAAGATGAGGGTCAACTAGTAACGAACAAACCTGCATGGCCTTCTCCAAGTTGGGCCACAATGGCGGGATTTTGTGTCGAAATCTTGTCCTTGGGCAGATCGAGAATATACGGATTCACAAACACTTGAAACTCTAGGCGTGCACTCTGAAGATACGCGACGAATTGCTCCGTGACGCAGTCTACATGATGAATGAACTCGTAGTTAAACACAGGACTGCGTGTGTTTTGCTCGACACTTTCAGTCGTGAAGAGTTCACCAAGGAATTCGTATTGGCAATAGGCCAAGTTTGTAATGATCGGAAGACCTGTTGCCCCAACAATGCGAATCTTAAATGTCCACGATTTCCCAATGAGATCACTTGGACTTTCAACGTCCATCAGATCGTCCACATTGTCTTTATCTGGATCAGGAGATGAAAGTGGGGTCCAAATGACCTGTAGTTTTCCAATAGTATTAAATGGAGGAACAGCCAGCTTAATGCTTAGTTGGGACTCGTCAGACTCTGTTTCCAAATTGTACAGCAAATATTCGAGGAAAGTGGTAGCGCTCCCAATATGGAAAGAGTTGTCAAAGAGTAACGTAATGGGGTCGTGGCCTGCAGGTGATTCGTATTCGCGGTCGTTCATGAGGGCGTTACGAAGAAAAGCAACTTCGTCTTTTAGCAAAGCGTGCGCTTTCACGAATTCGAACACATCGAGGAAAATGGTTTCGTCGGTAGCCTTATTGTAAACCTTGACTTTGACCTTTGGAATGCTGCTAGTACCATTCCCATCTTTGTCTTCCATCGATGAACTCTGGAGCGCTGTCTCAAAACTGAGTACATCACGGTTCAAAAACTTGACAATCTGTGTCAACTCGGCAATTTTAGGTAACACCTCTCGGAGTTCCTGATCGTTCACTTGTCGTGCTAGAAGTTCACGTTGTTTCTCTCCAGCTAAACGTGCTTCCTCCTCTGCTTTCACTGCTGCCGCCACAGCTTCTGCAGCTGCAGATTCAGCTGCTGCAGAGTTTGCAGCATTCTTCGTACTAGCAGCGGCTACTGCAGCAGCTGCTGCTGCAGCCTCTCGTTCCAGCCTTTCTTTCTCCCACCTCTCTTTTTCTTCCTCAAATTTCTTCATCTGCTCTTGCAGCTCATTCATTGCAGATGTATCAACTGTCTGCAGGGCTTCCTTGTACTCGGCAGCAGCAATATCAGCTGAAGGCGGTTCACCGTCAGGTTCACGACCGGGATAAACAAAGAGCAAAAGTTCATTCCCAATCACGACGCGATCGTATGGAAGAAGTTGAATGCGAGCACTTTTGTCAATTTTCTTTCCGTTGCGCATGACTTCTCCAGCACCAGCGCACAGGAAGATCTCATTACCGTCATTCTCAAACGAGCAATGGTCATTTGTTATACTGAGCGACATGGGCTGAATGTCTCCTTGTGGACCCACGGTCAAATGAGGCTTATCCAGCAGAAACATGAATCGTTTGGATCGATAAGCATCAACATCCAAGTTAATAAGATATGGCGAAGAAGTATCAGCCTCAAAATGGTACAAGTGGATGCCACGCTTGCCATATTCTTCGCGTTGCCGCTGCATCATTTCATCTTGCGCACTCATTCCACCACTAGCTCCTTCGTTGCCTCCACTTAACACATTTTCCAGTTCTTTTTGCTTTTGGTTAAGCATCTCGGCCAATTGAGCGACCTGAGAGCTGGCCGCATCATCCACACTAGAAGATTCAGCGCCATCGTAGATCCCAGTTTCCATATTCGCAAAGCCGCTATCTTCAGTAACACTGCGAGCCTTTGCGATGCGTTCATTCTCTTCTTTCAATTGGTTCACGAGCACTTTCATCTGTTCCAGTTCAGCCATAAGTTTTCTCTCGGCTGGACTCGCAGCAGCCGAAGCCTTCTTGGGTTGAAGCTTAATCACTGAAGCATTCTTGGCAAAGCCTAGCGTTGAAAATGTGTATCCATGAAATTTGACCTCTGGACGGATGGCACAAAAGAGATAGGTCCGTGCCTGCAGCATCGTGTCCTTGAGGTATTTGCACAGGAAATACGAATTGCACCCTGGAATGGATACACCTGGTTTGAGCTTGTTCGCTTTCACTGCTTCGGCCATTTTCATGAAAAACTGTGCCATCTCCGTGAGGGAAAGATTGATTTTCTTGCCTTGGTCTTGCAATTCTTTGGATTTTGAGGCATCCGGGTGAGGGCCCAAGTATTTGTGCTCAATTTGTCCATCCTCATAGACGACTTTTTTGTAGTCAGCGTACACGATATCACCTGCAGGTTCTGTACCGGCAAGATCACATACATAGACTCGACCTCGTTGTTTCATTCCTTCGCGTTCTGGATCGGGTTTCTCGACTTCAAGAGTCATGATGCAATGGCCACGAGTAGACTGATGATTGAACTGGGTGGGTGCAATGGCTTTTTTAGCATTAGCAACCATGAAAGTTCGACGCAAGTCGTTCCAATCCTTGAGCACAACAGACTGGCACCATTCAATGTCGGTAAAGCCGTCCGGATCCTTGCGCATGCCTGACTTGTATTGCTGTTCCTGTGCCACAGGCGACATGAGATCACGCACAGTATCCACGACATTCTGAAAGTACTTCATCGAGATTTTCCAGCCATCTCGCTTCTCCTTGAACAGCTCATACGCTAGTCGAGGAAAGATACCCCACTGATGAGGAATGAACAATTGCATCAAGATAGAAAACTAAGCAAACAACACAACAACAAATGCATTAAGAACCTACCAGTGGATGAGGTTCTTCGTGCTTGAACCACGCCTCCGGAATGTCTACAGCATCTGGCTGGCACATCCCATACGACAACCTTTGTTAGCTCGACACGTATCCAATATACAAGAGATACTGAAACTTTACCCCGAACACGGTAAACGTTTTGCCAGATCCTGAGAGACCGTAGGCAAACAGAACGACAGCATTTCCCCCTAACAAGTCCGATTTGATCTTGAGACCGACATTCTCGTAGGCCTTCTGCTGGTCGACAAGCATCATATTGTCGGCAGGCACCGAATCACCCTGGATATACCGTTTGTAGCCGTAGGCGCTCCACCAAGCGTAGCTAAATGGGAATCGCGTGGTGGAATAGGTGGAATTAATGAGCTCCACGTCACCTTCTTCTTCCCCATTTTGGGTCATCACAACACCCAGCTTGTCATTGCACGTGAACGGTCTGCACCGGACCGATACCTTGATACTCACGCTCATTTCGACAGAAACGTCCTTGTCTTGAGTGACTCGTAATGAAAAGTCGGGCAAGAACAAAAATATTCAAGAACCGTGACCAAGGGGACGCACAAGCACCGCAAACCCATGGAAGGGTCGACCATTACTCAAGACAATATCCAAAATGGTCACTTTTTGACGCCTTTTTCTGAGGAGACAATGATGCATATTGAAAGGGTTCTTTGCATCCCTGGTCGTGTACCTCCTTTTGAGCAGCTCCTAGCAGAGCACTACCGCAGCATTCTTATAAAAATCAGCTAGAGCTGTTTTACTACCTGATGACATGCGCTGTACGACTTTTCTAATTTACGCCTTGACGAGACTTTTGCAGACGTCGTGCATCTTGTCCAAATATTCCGCGGCGTGCTTCGGTTGAAACACCAATGACGGTCGGAATCGAACTGACTTGACTCCACAGCCTCCAGAGGCGACACCCTTTGTCTTCATTAGACTCACGAATTCATTGCGGATAACTTCGGTCGGGAAATCCATTGCCAAGTACGTGCCTTGACCACGTACATTCGATACCAGTGCAGGAAACTCGGCGGCAATGTCGTCTAGCCCAGTCTTCAAGTAGTTGCCCGTGATGTTGACATTCTCCAGGAGATTGTCACTTTCCATCACATCAAGTACTACTTTCAGAGTGATCATCTTTGTGGGGTCTCCCATCCACGTGTTGAAGATGCGGTAACCCTCCTCTAGGCGAAATTCTCTTTTCGCAAAGTATCCACCCGTCTGCATCTTTTTACTAAAAGTGACGAGATCAGGCGGGTTCTTCAGCTCCCAGTGTTCATGCGCCCAGAATTTGCCAGTGCTGCCACCACCCGTTTGGACCTCGTCCACGATGAAGGCCACGCCATATCTGGCAGCCAAGTCGCGTAATTTACGAAAGAACGTGGGGCTTGCGTGATTGTCTCCACCCTCGGCTTGAATCGGCTCAATGATCATGCCAGCAATTCGCGAATCCTTAGGCTCCGTCACCTCAGCACTGTGTTTGAGCAGCCTTTCCACCTCATCCAAGCATCGTGCTTCTTCCGCTTCATTGGCAGCTTGATGGATGTCGTGAGGGTATCGCAATTTAGGGAAAGGTGCAACTGGCCAGTCAAACGCCGGTACGTCCACCTTGTGAATTGCCTTCGAATGAGTTGTTGACAAACAGCCCAAAAGACGGCCATGAAAGCCTCCGTGAAAAGATAAAATGCTCAAGTTTGGCGTCCCAGGCAGTTGGTGCGTCATGCAAGTCTCGAGATCGTGCTCAGACGGTGGACGTCCTCCTCTTAACTTGGTCTGAAACCACATGAACACCGCTTTGTATGCGTTCTCATTGGAACATGAGCCGCACATGAGCGTATTAATGTCATCCAGTCCTTCTGGAGCCACTTTAAGCAGCGTAGCATCAATGCGATCCACCCAGTCAGAAGGAGGAAACACGCCGAGACATGGCCGCTGAGCTAGCATGGCCAGGTTTTCCTTGTCGCTCATGGCTTCGAGGATCTTGGGGTGGTTGTAGCCGATAGGCAGCGACGCAATCTGTCCATACAGATCCAGAAAGCGATTGCCGTCGACATCCACGAGATAGTTGCCTTTGCTGGCCACGTAATCCGCAAAAAAGTTAACTGCACCTGTGTTTTGCAGCGTAGCAAGACGTTCAAGTTGCTGTTGCGACTTGGGACCTGGCACTTGAGACGTTACGATCTCAGCATGCGGGTATTCGTCTGGGAACGCCGGTGAGGGAGTAGCGGGAATGGAGCGTGAGTTTACACTTAGACAGCGTCCCCGTGGGAGTAGGCGAGGCTTAAGCACGCGGAGATAAAGTGCCATGACAAAAAATCTTCTTTAGTTGCAGAATAAACTTTGTGTGGTACAACGTCAAAAAGTATGTGCATAATGACAAATCTCAGCTAATCAGCTGAAATTTAGTTTATTACCACTGAAACCAACATTGTCATAAATGGATTAGCTTAAATTACGATGTGATATCATGTGAAATTTAAGCTATGCGAGATCGCTTTCATATTCACTGATATAGAATTTAGGGTTCATTGCGGGCTATATTAGCTTATCAATACAGATTTGCTGATCAGCGGATCGCACTTTAAAATAAGGGGATACAAAAATATGTTCATTTTCAGAGATAAATAATAAATGTCTCTCTTCAATGATTAAGAATTAATAAATATAAAAATATGTTTCTTTTTTAAAGATTAATAAAAAATGTCTCTATCCAAAGATTAATAAAAAAATGGTTCTCCTCCACGACAAACTACGATCTGCGGTAATATAACCTCACAGTAGTATACACACCGTGTACTGCCATCCAGAAATACATCATCAAGCTCTATTGTTAGAGAGAAATGGAAGTCCAATCAAACTGCAGGGAATAGATGATGTTCTTGAGAATATGCGCATTCGAAAATGCTATTTCCATTTATCTTCCGCTTGCACACATATATACAGGATTGCTTATATCATCCTATTGCCAATAGCATCACTCTCAAATTTGCTTCTTCTTATACAAGGCGATGTCGAGCGACTTTGAAGTACTGGGTCAAGGATCGAATGAGTCTACCATCAATGAAGCTACTGTAGAAAGCTCTTATACAGTTAATTAGGATGTGATAGAGTTTTTCCAATCGCAGAGTGTATTTATTCAAGGAGGATATCGTTGACGCTGTTATCGAGTACCACTCACGAATGCTTCGCCCATACGAGACCATAGTCAGCAACAAGCGTCAATACAAAGTAGCGTGCGTGGTACCAGAATGTCCTTTCATTGTGCGATTTGTATTCACATCAAGCTTCGGTGGTCCGACTCTTTATGTTCCTCACATTTGTCCAATGGATCCGACAAGCAAAGAAGCAAGCAAGAAATGGACTGCCAAGTCACTGGCCAAGAATGAAGAAGTGTGTAAATTGTTTATGCAATGCGATCGACTGATAATTTCAATCAATATCCAGCACCGAGTCAGTCGCATGGGTTATTCTGTCTCATACATGAACTGTGTCAATGCATTCGCACTAATGAAGACTGAGTTTCATGGCGACGAGTTACAACAATACTCAAGACTTCCTTCGTATGTGATTCTTTTCAACAATATTAAACATGAGGCATGCTGTGAAGTCAAAAATGCAATGTCTTACAAGCTCGCAATATTGTATCGAGAAGGATTACACGCATTTCGTCAGTACACCGCTCGTGAAATATGCATCGATGGGACATTTCTGAAGACATTTGTTGGTGGCGCTCTATTGGTATGCTGCTTTCGTAATGACAACAACGAGCTTCAAATCATTGGGGTCGCCGTCGTATCGATCGAGAATGAGGGCAACTGGACTTTCATCTTGAAATTTCTTTCAAAACATTTCACTCACCCTCCCGCATTTATCATTTCGGATAGAGACAAAGGCCTTACACCTGCCGTTAAGTCGGTGCTACCTGACGTGCAACACTTCTATTGCTTTCGCCATTTGATGGAGAACTTCAACAGAAACTTCAAGTAGAAAAGATCTCAAGGATACCGCATGGGCACTAGCACGAGCGTGCACTTCATCTGACTCTGAGTACCAAGAGAAGAAACTGCGCCAAATGAACAACAAAGCCGCAGACTGGTTGATGGACATTGGAAGAGAGAAATGATCGATATGTTTTAGTTCATGTCCCCGATATGGAATGTCAACATCGAATGGTGTCGAATTGATCAATAGTGCACTTCGAGGTATCCGCAAGCTACCAATTCTCGACTGCTTGCTTGCTATTGAGCGATACGTTGGGACCAAATGGAGTGCAAATGCGCTGAAAGCAAATCAATGAAATACAGTTACCAGAGTTGCTCAAGTCCGCATAGAAAAGCATCTGCAGAAATCCGACATTTTCATGATCTCAATATTCAATCACTCATCCTTTCTTGTGACTGAATATTCCAACCAAGGTCGTGTTCCCACTGAATACAGCGTGAGCGTCAATGCAGAAGTGGCTTCCTGCTCGTGCAACTATCAAAAAGTCACTCGCTCGCCGTGCATTCACACTGTTGTGTGCATGAGATCGGCAAAGCGACTCAGCGACGTGTATAGTTTCGTTGACACGACATGGCAGACCAATTCACACGTTGTTGCATACACAATGACTGGTGATATGCGCTGGCCGCCACCGATACTGAAGGGCGATACGAAAGTCAATATTTGCGATGCTCCCAGTATTCAGAAGAAATGTGGTCGTCCAAAAGGTAAGAAACGTCGAGAAAGCCAATACGCTACACTGAAGCTGAGCCAAAAGCAACATTCCGACTCTGAGGTAACAGATATGTAGATCTCCCTTGTGTTCTTCACAACCTTCGCAACGACTCAATTTACGTATCTTGTGTCGAGACGCGCATACTCTTTGCACCAACGAAGCGCGAGCTTGAGCCTTTCTCACATGTTCTAATAAGCACATCATTGATTTATCAGTAAGCTTTTTGAGCACGTAACTCCTGGCGAAATTTGCAATATTAGCTGTGACTTGGCCAGAGTGCGGTCTTAAAGAAAATAATTCTGATACAAGGGTCGGACGTAATGCCACATCAATACAAGCATTAATGTTTATGCTTATAAGTTAGAATACACACACATCTTTGATGTACATCGTGGCATCACTGTGAATTGACTGGCAGTCTTTATAGTTCTCAAGAAGCGCTAGCGTCGTCAAGCGTTAGCAATCAAGTAGAGACGCCCACCAGAATCAGTATTGAAGTTTGTCACGCAGTTGTTCCTGATGTGACGTATGCAGTAGCCGGGAAGAACGCGTGAAATAATGGAGATCGTTGCGTTTATAGAAAGCTTTATCTCTATCGCTCGTAATGGCCACGCGCAAGCAACTAAAGTATGAGGCAGTTGTACAAGTAGCATAAGCGGGTTGGTCTAATAATTGCTGCTCAAAAGAGGGTGCAATGACCTGAATTTAAACCCGTCCGATTGGAGGGTAAAAAACGGCCCCGTTTCGTGATTTTCCCAAAAAGCATACCACGGCCCGTTTCGGGATTTCCGCTATTACGAAAAAGGGTGTGCAAAGGCAGAGCATTCTGTTGCAAATGTTTCAGTACATATATCAAAATTGCCATTTGTACAAGCCAAATTTACTGAGGTATAGGTATGAGGGGAAATTCAGTTTGGAAAATCATACCTTCTCGGCTTTTTAGCTTAGATCAAGTGTAGTATCTGTTCTAATCAGTGTGAAAACTGGTTTCGTCGATTTTCGGCGACTTTTCACATTCATTTTTGGAACGTCTCTTGGGCCTGGCTTGCTGGGTCCCGGGGATAGGTCTCCGAGGAATTGCACCGTTTCCTCGCGAGGCCGAAGTTACTACTCTCGATTTACCTACATTTTGT
>NQFO01005477.1:0-22113 GCA_003991265.1 Pseudoperonospora humuli | reverse complement strand
CTGATCGTGCCGAAGATTCTAGCCTCAAACGGGAACTGCGTGAGCAAATAGGAAACAATACATTTTGAGGGTAATCAAGATGGCATGGCGTTCTACGCTCGGTTGTTGTAGAGCACAGTCGAGAAGAAAAAGAAGATGGAAGAGTCCGAGGTTTTGCTTCCACGAGGTACACGAGAGCGTGCACTCAGACTAACAGTTCAATGCTGGCTGGTTTTTGCTCTTGCCTCAAGGAGCATTATGAGAATCTCCCAGGCATATTACTATCGACAAAGTTGTTGTAGGATAATCGGTTGACAGCGATGCGGTGATTCTAAGAGAGAATTGTTGAAGATGTCTGTTGATGAAAGGTACGATCACACTAATCACTTCTTTGATTTGAAAGCTAAGTAGTAAGCGATAGATACAGTGCGTCGTATCTGCTGATTCGACCAAAGGAAGAGAACAAGACGATACCCCCGACAAGAAGTCTTTCAAAAGTCTTCCTTTTCCAGACATCGTCATTGAGCTAGATCTCATGATGCAGGCGTTGTATACTGCCGTAAAGAGAGATCTTCTGTCCACAGCAAGAGATATAGAAAAGTCGTCTGCGCCGTAGATCGAAGCGAATAAAATTGAGGAAGAATCGTTTGCGCTGGATACGCAGACCCGATCGCGGAATCGTACTTATGACTTAATATTATCAAAATGGAATCAAGAGAGTATCGTATCAGAAGTCAAAGAAACGGCAGGCAGAATCAGCCATCGTTCACGACTGCGAGCTACACGAGGTATGTGGAGCGTCTCAAGTACTTGTGATGTAGCGCATAGACCTGTGCGCGGACGAGCCGTTTCTTTCAGAAAGGCATGGTGGTTGAAGCGATAGTGAAGCGCATATCTCGACGGTGAGTCGCAAGGCGTACGTGGCGTACAGATGCTAAAGCAGACGCGAAAATATCAAAGGATACGCAACCAGTTCTGTATAAGGTTTAGAAAAAGGCGCTGCAAAAGCGCGATGATGGTGTACGTGAACCTGCGCATGACGAGCAACTTCTACTCGTTGTGTCACCAGATGCTTACATCCTGTCTCTACGCAATGCAAGAAGCAGCGAAAGAGGAAGATGCGCAAGGGTGCGGCAGCATGTCAAGATGGAAGTTACCTTATGAAAAGAAGATATGAAAAGTAGATGAAGAAAGTTGAGGATATGAGAAAGTATCCACATAGATAGTCCTGGATATTCTAGGTGATATTTTACATCTATCGATATTATTACTGATAATCTTATTTGTTGGTTGCAAATGGGCAAGAAAGCTGCAACTGCTCCCAAGACGCAGCGCTCCATCACGTCGTTCTTTGGCGGAGAAGGCGCGTCACCAGTGGCGCTCAAGAAGCGTAAACCCGTAGAAGTCGATGGAGACGACAAACCTGCTGAGTCTTGTGTCCAGTTGGTCAAGAAATCGAAAATTGCAGTTGAACAGGAGAAAGAAGACGACGACGAGGAGGAGATAGAAGAAGATGCCGACAGCCAGAAAGAAGAAGAGAAGGAAGAAGAGGTGGCAAAGAGCATAACGAAGCGTACGTGGCTTTGCTTGATTCATTGAGTGATATAAGGGACTGATAGAATGAGGTTTGGTGCAGCTGGCCGTCGTCGTCTACGCCAACGCGTGACAGAGCAGGATGACGACAGCGACGTGGATTTGTCCATGAATACAAGTGACAAGAAGAGTGCGAACGTGGTGATTGATATGACGTCACCAAAGTCAACGCCAGAGAAAGAGGAGAAAAAGTCGAAGACGCCCATGAAAGGCACGAAAGGGAGCAAAAAGGAAGAGAAAAGGAAGGAGAAGAAGGAGGAGAAAAGGACTGAGGACGAGGCTGAAGCAATGGACGACATTGATAGGCAGAAACACGTGGAAATACCTCAAGACAAGAAGGAAATTGGAAAAGAGAGAGAAGAGAGCGACGAGTGTCGAGAGACGCCGTACTTTGCTCTGGCCCATTTGTTTGCAAAGATCGAAGAAGTCTCTGGCCGTCTCGTGATCCAGGACCTCCTGACGACGTTCTTTCGCGATGTCATTCGTCGGTCTCCGGACGATCTCTTGGCTTGCATTTATCTCTGCGTGTGTGTGGACCTGGCACCCCCTTTCGAAAACCTCAAAATTGGTATTGGCGATGCCATTCTCATGAAAGCCATCGGTGAAGCAACTGGTGCAAACCTCAAGTTTATCAAGGAAATGTACCATAAGGAAGGCGATTTGGGGAAAGTTGCACAGAATGCACGTTCAAAGCAAAAGACGCTGTCATTTACGTCTCTGACAGCGACGTCTTTGAATGGCAATGGACTTACCGTCCAGCACGTGTACAAACAGTTTGTCAAAATTGCCAAGATGACTGGCAACAATTCGCAGCAACAAAAGTGCTCGATTATCAAGGGGTTGCTCGTTAAGTGTGAAAAGGAAAAGAAGTCGCAAGACAAGGATGCCCAGTCAGCTGAAGGGGCCAAGTACATCATTCGTGGACTTCAGGGCAAGCTGCGCATTGGTCTGGCCGAAAAGTCCATCCTAATGGGACTCACATACGCGTTCATGACGGACAAGGAGTTCAAGGATAAAGAAAAGCAACTGGAGGCGCTAACTTATGTCAAGAAAGCATTTGCCGAGTGTCCAAGCTATAACGCATTAGTCGCTGCCTTTTACGAGGTGCAGAGCGAAGTGCCGTCTGCTCCTTTCCTGCGCATGAAGGACTTTGCAAGGATTGCTGAAAAGTGCGTGCTGACCCCAGGTACGCCCGTATCTCCCATGCTCGCTCGCCCAACCAAAGCGTATGCAATGGTGTTTGATCGCTTTGAAGGCAAACCCTTCACTTGCGAATACAAATATGACGGCGAACGCGCACAAATCCACATCCTTCCGAACGGCGAGATGGCGATTTTCTCGCGCAACTTCGAAAACTCGACGGAGCGGTTCCCTGATGTCAAACTGGCAATCTTGAACGCTGCCAAGCAAGGCGTTGTCAAGAGCTGTATCGTTGACGCTGAGGTTGTTGCTGTTGACCGTGCTACGAACAAGCGCCTGCCTTTCCAGATCCTTAGTACACGCTCACGAAAGGTTTGCCACTGAAGCTCAACTGATTGTCCTTTGATTATGGTTTACTTATCGTGTTGTTTTTGTGTATTGTGATTGCAGAATGTCAAAATAGAAGACATCAAGGTGCCTGTGTGTATCTACGCGTTCGACTTGCTCTTCCTCAACGGCGAATCGTTCCTTGGTGCTCCACTGGCAAAACGCCGTCAACAGCTGCGCGAGATGTTTGAAGAAAGCCCTGGCAACTTTGAGTTTGCGACGTCGTTGGATGTGGAGGACGGTGTTGATGTGAAAGACAATCCCGAGGCGATGGAAGAAGCTGTGGACAAAGTCCGTAATTTCCTCGAGGAAGCCGTGCGTGAAAATTGTGAAGGTCTGATGGTAAAGACTCTGGAGAAGGAAGCGACCTACGAGCCTGCTAATCGCTCACACAAATGGTTGAAGCTGAAGAAAGATTACCTCGACGGTATTGGTGATTCCACGGACCTCGTTCCAATTGGTGCGTTCCATGGACGTGGCAAACGCACTGGTGTGTATGGTGCCTATTTGCTGGCTTGCTATGATCCAGACACTGAAATGTATCAAGCAATTACCAAGTTGGGTACGGGTTTATCCGATGAAGTGCTCAAGAAGTTTTCGGATCAATTAAAGGAAAAGGTTGTGGACAAAGCTCCTCGTGATTACGCCATTGGTGACGGCATTAAGCCTGACGTTTGGTTTGAGGCAAGTTGCGTGTGGGAAATCCTCGGCGCCGATCTGTCCATATCCCCAAAGTACACGGCAGCTATTGGTCTCGTGGCAAAGGATAAAGGCATTTCATTGCGCTTTCCTCGCTTCATTCGCATCCGTGACGACAAGGAGACGACACAGGCGACAACTTCTTCTCAGGTAGGGTCTCTTCCAGCAACTTGAGAGAGAGTGACAAGGTGATGTAATGACTATAACGTCGTGTTTGAATGTAGATTGCCGATCTCTATCGAGCTCAAGGTCTCACTAGTGTAACGAATGGCGAAGAGGACGAGAACGATGATATGCTGATCTAGATTTCTATGATGTGTATGATGTATGTGGTAATAGTCGTTGACTACTTGAAGATGGTCCAATATGTGTGTTTTTGTTGCTGCACTTGTTGATGCCTGTAAACATTCGTTTCGAGTTGTTGCCTAATTATAACGGACCATGGCCGATCGAACGGTGCTATGGGGTGGAAGAAGTGCGTCACCACGTCGAGCGATAGAGCAAGGCGGACGACAGCCACGTCATGATGAACAGCGGCTTTTAGTGGAGCTTGAACTCGATGATTCGCTCTACCAAGGCACTCTACGATCGGCCAATGAACAAGAGACTTTACGTCGGGACTTGGACGTGTTTACGGACGCAATGACGTACGCTGCGGACGGACGGACGAGTGGAAGTTTGTATCGAGATGTTGTCGCTGAAATACGACCACGTTCGCAGTCGAAGACCCCACGTGAAGCAGCAACGAAGCGACAGACACAGCAGCGTCAAGACAAGCGGCACTCGAGTCCTTACAAACTTAAGCAGCAAGTTCTCGACACGCGGCTCAATCCATCGTCTCACAGCTATCAGCACCAAGTTTCACATAACGAGAGCGTAAGTTTCATGCCGCGTGGAATTCGCTCTTCTGTGATGCTACAGCAATCGCCAGCGCAACTGGTGATTGAATCCACGCGTCAAAAGATCCACCTTCGTGACCAAGTCATTGCACAGTTACAACACGAACTCATGGAAATTTCGCCCTTGCATCGCGCTACTCGCGTGGAAAAGACTCTTTCACAACGTGTCATGAAGCTGCTGAACAAGATGCGGAGCCTGTCGCTATCAGTAGTGGAAGCTGTGGTGTACTTGAGTGGTGAGCTTGGACCGGGTGCTAGTAGTGAGCACGAAATCCTCGAACAAGACTTTTATCGGTATCTGCAGCAAATGGCGTCGTCCGACACGGATTTCTTGGCCTATTCGCCCCAACTTCAGCGATTCTTTCTAGACTTTGACGTGGTCTTGACGCGTAATCCTTTCGTGGATGGTTTGTCCTTAGATTCGTCGGAAGTGCTGCTTTGCTCGAGTCACCAAAGTGCAGCACGTCATGCGTTATTCTACTCAGCTTCGTCTTCATCGTCGTCGCTCATGCAGTTGTTGACGCATAAGCTCGAGACGTTTGCGCTCCATACGCAGCGGTACTTCTTGGGATGGCAAGTGTTACCGGCAGAGCGAGTAGCAGCGGCGTTGCTGCATCTCATGGATCTCGAGAATCGTTTTAATGCCGTGCAAATGCTTCCAAGGTATCTACGGACCAAGAGCACGAAAGGGAACTCTGTCTTGCATCCAGACAATGCCAGCTACGATGGGGATGACAATGCATCTCAATTTGCTCGTCCCGATCCTCAACTATCGCGTACAAGACGCACGGATTCGACTCAAAGTGACGCCTTTGAAGCCTGGACGAGTTTACCACGACCCAAAGTGGCCGAGACACAAGCGCCGTTGACGCAAAGGCTGTCGTCCAATGGCTCTAATCGCTCCTTGTCATCAATTTCAAGGAAAGAAGAAACTGCGCGAATGCCGTCGCTACCACGAGCTCGACAAGCAAAAGCTTCGTCTAATGATGGGAAAGAAAGCGTCGACTTGTCCCCCGTCGGTGCGCTTTCTCTTCCATCGCCATCTCCGACACTGTCGAGCAAAAGCAGTCGTATTGAAAACCAAGTGGTGTCACCGTGTAGCAATTGTGAACCCAATGGGTCGACCACTGCGGTCGCAACTCAAGACGATGAAGCCTTTCGGCCGATGGAAGTGGCAAGGAAGCATTCGGCGTGGTCCGAGCAATACGACGCTCCTCTGCTCTTGTGTGAAGCAAAGGTGAAAGTTGCTGACAACACGCGAAGCTCCTTCTCTTCCAGCAGAAAATCATCGGCACGAGGCTCTCAAAGTTCCAGTGATGCGATACCTGACGCTCTTCCGGCCTCAGCTGCGGTGATCACTGACAATCACGAGCCTTTGTGCGTCGAACTCGAGTCGAGAGGTGACGGTGATACTCAACCAGCCAGCGATGATGACGATGACTGTAAGTTCGAGTATTCGTCTAACGAAGTGCTGTCAAGTATCGCCATGGCGTTGCAATTGCTGCCGAACTTTTCGCTCTTGAGCACGAACTCTCGTCTTGATGATGACATTGCGATCCCCGAAGAATCACTGGTGCCCATTGTAAGCAAGACACAAGACGACGAGACTCGTGTCAACGAGATCGCCGTCGTGCCACTCGTAGCTGCCACACCGTCGATCGTCGCGTCACCTCCTGCATCACCACGTACGAGCGCACAAAGTCAAGTCGCTGTTGTGATTGAAAGGGCTTCCGTTGAAGTCGAAAGCTTCGAACAAAGAGTGGAGACGACGACGCTGGAAGACGATGAGTATGTGTACTCATCGAGCACCGCAGTGTCGAACATAGCAATGGCTCTGAGTCTACTACCAAGTGGTGGGCGAGCTGCTTCCCCTCGTAGCGATACTTCAGCAGCTACAGACAATGACGTGGTCGATTCACTGCCTACTTCGTCTCGTAGTGATACTTCAGTCGCAACGAATGAACTCTCCGAGCTAACGCGAATCTTCACACTCTGTCGTGACATTCAAGTGGCCGCATACGACATGAGTCATTGGGTATCTCAGCGCGAGATCGAAGCGCACATTGAGGCCACAGCGCAGCCATTCTCGTCGACAAGCGCGTACTCGTCGTCCACGAACAATGCCAACAAGTACTTGGAACGCGAGCTCAAGATGCTGCGTCGGAATTTTGCCTACTGGAAAGAAGCATGTGCAGAGCAAAAGCGAGCGAGAGTGGCCGTCCGCCGATTGCTAGCTACGCTAAAGGTTCGTGACTTTGTACTCTACCAGCGCAATCGACAGGTAAGAGCTCGGATTGAGGAAGAAAAGCGGCGTCAAGTGCTTGCAGCGTCACGACTCCAGGAGATGTGGAGGAGCTACTGCGAGAGGCAAGAGGTTGCTAAGCGCAAAGCGGGTTTTCGCGCTGTTCATTTGGCCTTTCATCGCACGCGCTTCTTTCGAGGTATTTCACGGCGACGACGGCTTCGCGAAGATGCAAAGGAAACGATCGTCCGATGGTGGAGACGTCGACGCTTGCAAGTCAAGAGGGCGAAGCTGCGGCAAAAGAAGTTTGTGCGAGAAAGACAGCGACGAGCGAGAGCTTTGAGGGAGATTGGAAAGTTTTTGAAGGAAGTTTTACTGCGTCGAAAGCTGAAAGCAGTCGAGCAATGGACGAGAGAGATTTTGTACAAGGAGCAATTGAAGTGGACGAAAGCCCGACAAGATGCAGAGAAGAGCAGGGAAGTGAATGCCGCGCAGCGACGTGAGCTCATTGACGACATGAATGCTCGACTTACTGAGCTCGATCTACGGTGGAGAGCGTCCGAGCGTGAACGACTTGAGCTGCTCACGCATCACGAGCGTATTGTGCATCAACAGCAACATTCCGTTGAGATCCGACGACGAAGACTCGCGACGTTGAAGATCCAAATGTTCTTCAAAGTGTGTCTTCTTCATAGGAAGTTGCAGAAGGTGGAGAGCGAGAAGAACAAGTTTGCCATAAAGCTTGAGGACGAGATCCTGACGAAGAAGAAGCTGCGACTGGAGGCACACAAGCGGATCGACGCGACTCGTACTCAAGTGCGAGTGCTGGAGCGTAAACTTGACCGAATGACGCAACAGGCACTGGCAACGGACTGCCAACATCGCGACATTGTCCACGGGTATCAAGAGAGAGTGAATGTGCTACGAGAGCTTGCTGCGCGTCAGAAGATCAAGGCGTTTGTTGATGCGCGAGTGGTGCGTCAAAGAGCAGACAACGAACGACGGAAGCTGCTGCAGGATCAGATGCGATTGCTTGCAGAGAAAACCGAGACGGAGTTCATGTCGAGCGAAGATGCACTCGAACAACGTCGTGAGGCCCGATCGACCGCTTTGACTTTGCACCAGCGCTTGTTCACGTTAGAATCTCACGCTGAAGAGCTGCTTGTAGCGAAGACTCGACTGGCAGTCGAGAAGGAACAAGAGGCCCAGCGAGCACTCGAGACATTGAAGCAGAACCGAATTGAAGCGAGTATGAACCGGATCGCGTTCTGGGTGTCTGGACACATCCACTTGTCAAAGCTTGAAAAGGACAAGGAAGCGATTCGAGTCGCGGCAGCGCAGGCGTTGGAGGAGGAGAAACAGCGACAACGTCTGGAATATGAAACCAAGACACGTGAAGTTTCTTCGATCAAGGTCTCAGCCTACATGCGTCACCGTCTGAACCAGCACTTGAACTGGAAAACGCTGGAAACGGTACGGAAACAGCATCAGCTTGAATCTGCACAGGAAAGAGCTGTGGCCGGACGTACGCGAGTTCAATTAGTGCAGCTCATCATTGACGTCAAACTGTTGACAGAGCGCGAGTGCGACCGAGGGATTGGACGAGGCTTGGACGGGGTCGCCAAGTTTCACCAAGCGCAAAAGCACAAGTTGACGCGACTCAAGTGTCTGCTGAGTGTGCGCTGTGCGCGGACGATTCAACGCGTTTGGCGTCGACGGAGACACGAAGAGAACGTCAAACGCGCTCAAGAAGAGGCACTTGCTCAAGTGAAAGAAGCTGCTCGACGTCAAGAGGCAGCACAAACGCTTCAGCTGTGGCGGAGAAGAGAGGTCCAAGACCAGCAACGACGACGCGAGCACCAAGTGCATTTCAATGCGCGTTTAGAAACGATTCGAGCTCGCGCGAACGTGCGGCGAATTCAGAGCGCGTGGCGGCGCCGGATCCAACGTGAGAACGAGCGAAGGCAGCAGCAGCAGCGTTTGGCGTTTGAGATGCGCTTGGAAGCGGTACGACAGCGAGCTTATGGACGTCGGATTCAAGGAGCATGGAGACGGCGTGTCCAGCGTGAACGCGAGCGCAGAGACGAGCAACAGACTGCATTCGATGCGCGTCTGAGAGCGGTCCGAGTCCGAGCAAATGCTCGCAAGCTTCAAAGTGTGTGGAGGCAGTGGACCAAACGCAAGCAAGACGAACGAGAAAAGAGGCGACTTGATGAGCTTGAGCTATCGTGCGCTCTTTGTATCGAGAGGCGGTGGAGGACATGGCGACAAGAGCAGCAAACGAAAGCTTTGCGTCACGCAAGCGCTCAAGTGGTGCAACAAGCGTGGAAAAGGTGGCATCAATGGCGGTGTGCGCAGATCGAGAAGGAACGAGCTCGAGTGTTGCAACAAGAGGTTTGTGAGGTTGAGCGTCAAAAGGGACTTGCAGCTCAACGGATTCAAGGCAATTGGCGTCAATGGCGCCATTGCAAGGAAAGGCTGCGAGCTCGAAAGCGGATGGAAGAAGACGAGCGGATGGCCGCAGTCGCACTCCAGCGGACGTGGAAGAAGTGGCAGTGCAAACAACTTCGAGTGAAAGAAAGCGAGAGAGAGAAGGAGTCGAAGCATCTGCTGAGTGTGCGCTGTGCGCGGACGATTCAACGCGTTTGGCGTCGACGGAGACACGAAGAGAACGTCAAACGCGCTCAAGAAGAGGCACKTGCTCAAGTGAARGAAGCTGCTCGACGTCAAGAGGCAGCACAAACGCTTCAGCTGTGGCGGAGAAGAGAGGTCCAAGACCAGCGACGACGACGCGAGCATCAAGTGCGTTTCAATGCGCGTTTAGAAACGATTCGAGCTCGCGCGAACGTGCGGCGAATTCAGAGCGCGTGGCGGCGTCGGATCCAACGTGAGAGCGAGCGAAGGCAGCAGCAGCAGCGTTTGGCGTTTGAGATGCGCTTGGAAGCGGTACGACAGCGAGCTCATGGACGTCGGATTCAAGGAGCATGGAGACGGCGTGTCCAGCGTGAACGCGAGCGTAGAGACGAGCAACAGGCTGCATTCGATGCGCGTCTGAGAGCGGTCCGAGTCCGAGCAAATGCTCGCAAGCTTCAAAGTGTGTGGCGGCAGTGGACTAAACGCAAGCAAGACGAACGAGAAAAGAGGCGACTTGATGAACTTGAGCTGTCGTGCGCTCTTTGTATCGAGAGGCGGTGGAGGACATGGCGACAAGAGCAGCAAACGAAAGCTTTGCGTCACGCAAGCGCTCAAGTGGTGCAACAAGCGTGGAAAAGGTGGCATCAATGGCGGTGTGCGCAGATCGAGAAGGAACGAGCTCGAGTGTTGCAACAAGAGGTTTGTGAGGTTGAGCGTCAAAAGGGACTTGCAGCTCAACGGATTCAAGGCAATTGGCGTCAATGGCGCCATTGCAAGGAAAGGCTGCGAGCTCGAAAGCGGATGGAAGAAGACGAGCGGATGGCCGCAGTCGCACTCCAGCGGACGTGGAAGAAATGGCAGTGCGAACAATGTCGAGTGAAAGAAAGCGAGAGAGAGAAGGAGTCGAAGTGTCAGCAGCAGCAACACGACTGCGCGTCTATAATTCAGCAAATGTGGCGACGATGGCGTGTGGATCTACGTGAGCACAGGAAGGAGGAATGTTTAGAGGTTGGTATGGACCACATGCGTGAGCTACGAGATGAAGAATTAGAGCACGAGAAGACGAGGAATGCGCTAAAGATTCAAATTTTATGGCGCAAGATGCAAAGACGACGTCGAGAAAAGGTCGAGAAGAAGCGTCTTGCCATAAGTTGGATTGCGTGTGCATTGCAAGCTCAACGAAGCTCGAGAAGACGACGTCATGGGTACAAAGTAGCGCGAGAACAAGTGGAGCACGAGGCTGCACTTCAGATTCAAGCGCTTTGGCTCCAATGGTCTCGCGAAAAACGTGAAAGAGATCGCATTTGTCAAGAGCGGCACGAAAGTTCGTTGAAACTTCAACGAAACTGGACGATTTTGCATCGACGTCGGAAGGCGGTCCAGGAGCGTCGTCGGCACAAGCAAAATGTGAAGGCATTGAAGATCCAAAAGTGCTGGAGAAGGTGGCGGTGTCTTGCTTTGGAGCAGCGCAATCGAAGAAACGATCAAGACATTGCACGTTCGAAGCCTGGCTTTAGTGAAGTAGCAGCGGAATTAGGACTGGCTGCCGAAGTTTATCAACGAGAGGAAAGACAGGAGAAACTTGCTATGATTACACAGCGATCCAGTGGTCGATGTATCATGCGCGCAGTCAAGCAACATCTTCGAAGTCGAAGGGAGAAGAGCGCAGCGACGAAAATCGAGGCGGCCTGGCGAGGAAAGCTCCACCGGACGCAGTATTTGAATGCTTTCGACGCCAAGCGTGCGGAGGAAGCTCGAGAAGTATCGGAGCTCGCAACGAAAGTGCAGCTTTGTTGGCACAAAGGTGAACGGCAGCTTGATGGAGCAATTACCAAGGACGGGGATCTTGATCGGATCCAGGAAGCTCAAGCTATTGAACGCGTAATGGCGGCGAAGCGGATTCAAAGGTTCGTAGCTTCTCGACGGAGAGTCATTGCCGCAATCAATGCTTCATCAACTCTCGAACCGATTGTAGAAGTGAGCGAAGAAGAGCTCAAAGACCAACGGCAGCATGAAGACGCTCAAGAAGAAGACGTTCAAGAACCAAGTGGCGTATCAATTATCCAGTCCATTGATGAAGTGACACAAGCAGCAACGAGTGAAGACTTGACTCCTGCCATTGTAGAGACATCGGTCGCAAACTGGGAACACCGCGAGTTGCCGCACATTTTCACGCACAGCATTAACCAAGTTGTGTTAAACCATGGCGCAGCACATGTGCTCCAAAGGAGTATTCGAGAGTATCGGAGACGGCGGCAGATGCACTTCTACTTTCAACGACCCTTTCTTGCAACATCTCCGCATGAACCTGGCGCGACAGACGTCGAAAGGTTTCACTTGTACTTCAAAAGAGCACGTGGTTGGCTCGACTGGGACAGCTCCAACTCTATGATTCAAGTGGCAAAACGCAAGCAATCCCCTCGTCTTCGTCTCGGCTCAAAAACGACTCGAAAGTTGCTACAACTATTTGAACAGAGTGAAGAGCATTCGACGTCCGAGATCCACGAGGTCTTTCAAGAGATCGCGGCCGATACGCTGCCCATATTTCAGTCTTTAGTTTGCTGGAACGACAATGACAACGTAATATCTGCTCTCCGCTGTCATGATGTTGAGGAGATGGAGCTATCTCGTTCCGTCCAGCTGCTGCAAAGGATGAAGCAGATTCGTGCCCAATCACGACGTCCACGGCTCGAGACGGTTTTCGAGAAGCTTTCAGTGTCGTCGCCTTTGTCGGACGTGGAATTCAAGTCGATTGAAAAGTCTGCACCGTCATCGCCATCGCATCAGGCAAAGACGGAAGTGACTGCCTTTAACACTAAGGACAACGCAGCATTTGGAGCACTTGACCCGAAGACTCAGCGCAATGCACTGCACATGTTGTCCTTTTCGAAAGAAAATGCCCAATCTCGAGCTGAAAAGCTGGAGTTCTTGCTCAGTTGCGACGCGAAGCTTGACGTCAACGCTGTCGACTGCAATGGCGACACACCGCTACTGCTCTATGCATCTCTTGGTCACCTCAGCTTGATGCGGAAGCTTCTGGAACACGACGCGGATATTCAAAAGACAAACAACAAAGGCCAGAACGTCCTGCATCGAGCTTGTGAAGGCGCCCAAGTCGAAGTCTGTGGCTTGTTGCAGCAACTGATGATGAAAGACTCGATCGCGGAATACGCGCGTCCAGTTGAAACGATGTCGTCCCTTGTCCCTGTAGCGCTCTCGCTCCATACTCCAGACCATGAAGGACAATATCCGCTGCATTGCCTTGCTGGAAAGGGGTTCACTGAATGTGCAAAGCAATTGCTCGTCCCTACCAAAGCGAACGACGAATGGAATCGTGTCCTCCAAGCACAAGGCGATTCCGAAGGTCGGACAGCGTTGCATCTTGCCGTGCTAGCGCATGATGAAGCTATGATTGCTGTGCTCTTGACTTTCGGTGGAGGCTCCAATGTCAATGCGTTTGACAAATTGCATCGAGCTCCACTACATTTTGCAGTGGAATCACCCGCTGCACTTCCAATCATCGCTCAGTTGATGCAACATGGAGCAAACGTCAATGTTGCGGATGAACGAGGTGATACCCCACTGCATTGGGCAGCTTTGTCTGGATATGCTGACGTGGCACAGCTTTTAGTGACGCACGGAGCAGACCCGAGACTCCTGAACACTGATTGGGAGACGCCTGCGCATATTGCTGCAGCCTACGGTCAACATGATTGCATGCGGCTGCTACTTCAGGCACAACGTCGAGACGGCGCTGATTTAACAAGTGGAACGAAGTACTTGCAGCAGCACGAGGAAGGAGTAAATCGTCCAGCGAGTGAGAGAGCAGTGGTGGAGGATGAAGACCATTTCATCTACTCGTGTCATACTCGTGATGAGGATACTGCAGGAAACATTGATGAAGTGAGTAGCAAGCAAGCAGCTTCGCTTAGTGAGCAAACACAGGGAGGCTACTGGGCAGAACTGCATCAAGACGTGCAACTCGTGGAAGAAAGTGGCCAGTTTTCGTCTGAGGATGAAGATACTGATTTCAATTTCTAGGGAACTAAAGGAGGCGTTTTCAAGCATAGAAGGCACTTGTGAGTCATGAGCGGCTTGCTGGTCCCTGATCACACGTGGACAATTGTTCTCGTTGCACGCATCACGTTGGAAGAGTAAGTGGATGTCGCCACGTGGCAGGCTGAGATCCGTCCACCAATCATAGTCAAATGCTATGAAAGAAAATCGGCGATAGTAATATAAACCAATCACACACGCAGAAACTCTAGGAAAACTCAAATTATAGCCATGTAGCCACAAGCATTTCGACTTCAGATTTCAGAATTTTGTGGTGACGATCGCCATCGGAAAAATGCTCCTGGAAATCGGACGCTTTGTGTTCCTCGCGCTCACGGACGCCGCGATGTTGCCCGCTCTCAATGTGATGAAGCGCAATCGCCGTCACTTTGAGCTGTTCGTGGGTGTGCTACAGCTCGTGATTTCATTCTTCTTCAATGCCGCTGAGGCTTTTGACGCCAAGCTCTTCCTGAACGAAGTCGAATGGCACTTCATCTCGGACGTGTTATCCGTCGCCTACTTCTTGCTGCTCTGTGTGCATCTTATGGGCTACAAGGACGAGAATCGCAACATTATCTTGCGCTATGTGGCGTTTGCAGGCGCTTGGCTCTTCAAGACCAAAGACGGATGGGACTCGACGCTCTTCGAGATGATACTCGTTGCAAGCTACTTGCTGGGAGTCTTTTACCGTCGAACGTGCTCCAATAGCAACGACATCTCCCCTATCAACATGAAGACGATTGGGTATGCAGTGGCAAGTCTCGTGGTAGCGGCAATTGTGGGGTTTATTGTGATCGCCGTCGACGAAGACGAAGACGAGGATCACACGACGTTGGGGATTGCGAAAGGCTTGATGCACATGCTCGGTGGGGCTGCGTTCTATTTCGCGTGGCTCTCCGTGCCATGTATGGACTCCAAGAAGGACGACATTATCCCGACACACAGTTCGTATGTGTAGCTATGGAAAAGAAGCGTTTAGTACACTAAAGCTTTGTGTCCATCAATATATTGAACAATCTGCTTGTCCTGCTTCGTGCATCTATTGACAGTTGCTATCGCTGATCTGTTTGATGGTTTCTAGCAAAAGCCCTAAAAATGCTTCAAAGTGTTTCGCTACAAAGTACTGGGACCGCAACGTGAACGTGGCCATCAACATGCTGGCGCTGCTCAAGAGCGAGAGGGACGCATGAATTTGTTTCAAAGGATGGAGAAAGTATGAGCGTGGGTGCAGCAGAACATAAGAAGAGCAAAGTGCTCACGAGAAAGTGTTCACATGGAAACAACCTCGAGATTACCCGCAGCGCAGGCTGCATGTTAGACAACAATCTTGGATAGACTCGCGCAATGTTTGCGAGAATCAACTTCTAATTTGTGACGAAGAAGCAGTAGAGCGTCTCAATTGGCTTGACATCAATCTTTGTCGAGATCTACACACAATCAAAATATGAAGAAGAGGAAGCGACAATTGCAGAATAATTTCACTGACCTGTCTTCCATGCGCTCGTTCAAAGTAGGTCGCGTACAGAGACAGCAGCACATGCAGCGACGTCTGGAATGTCCTTGGACAGCCGATAGATTGCTGCAAATGCTGACGATAGTCGAAGTCACGCTCGAGCACGAAGAGCTTGAGCAGTGCGTATACTTCGTAGATAATCACGTGTTCGGGTGATGTTTGACTCTTGTAAGCGAGTTTTGCACGCAGATAGCGTTTGATCGAAGCCTTTTCACTCTTCAGGCGTTCAATGGACCAATTCGAGCACTCCAAAACACATAGAGCACGAGCAGCTACATCATCTTCGTTGTTGTCCTGTTTTGATGTATCTGTGAACTCGCTGATCAGCAAGCGACAAATCGCGTCTCCACGCTTTTCTGTCGTGGCCCTTTTCTCGATGGCACCTCCTTCACGATTGAGCGAGTCGCCGCAAGTTGTAGCTATGGCCTCCACAGGTTTACAAAACAGCACATTGCCCACTGTTTGCTCCACCAATCGATCGTAAATGCTTCGATGCTTCATCGTCGTGCTCTAGTCAATTCTGCACTTGAAACAAACTTCATGCACTCGATTTAAAAGAGAACAGTCGGTTACTAGAAGCGCCACTTCACGTAGACTGCGATACTGGTCAAGCACGAAATTGAAGCAAACCACAAAGGCCCATGGCGTGTCATTGAGGACAAAACTTCGGGTCCTTCGCCTTGCATAGAGTCAAAACAGCTTCCGTCCTTTAGCTTAGTAACTGCTCACTCGTCTCACACCACTCGATCACCCGTGTTCTTCCAAGAGCTATCCATACGTCTGAAATTGTGATGATTGCTGCTTCTGTTGACGCTGAGCCTCAACAGCGCGTTGAATTGTCCGCTTTAGTGCTTCTCGAACCTTGAAATCGAACTGCACAATTCGCACAAGCTCCGTCTCGCGGGCTTTCTTGAGTTTCCTGATAGTCTTTTCGTGCATCTGGATCGAGGCGCTGGTGGTTCGAATGAGCGAATTCTCCCATTTGGAGTTTATCGCGTGGGAACGGCTCAGTGTATCACTTAGCTGTTGATTCAACTCAATGAGTTTCTTCTTGTGCTGATTGATCTCGTTTGATAATTGCAGACATTTACGATGGCTTATCATGGGAACCTGCGGTACATCGCCCAGTTCCGCAATGCGAAGAAGACGTACTGACGCCATAATATCATTTGACTGGATGATCATCGCAATAAGGAGCTTGTCGCGCTGCGCCTTTGCAGTCTCAAGTACAGGCTGCAATTTTCGTAGCAAAGCCATGAGAGATCCTGCATTGTACGGCCCTTGGCACGTTGCAATTGCTATCTGCCTGGACAACTGCTCGCTTTGTAACTCGATGTTCGTGACATTCTGGTTTACTTCATGATAGCGGTCCGCTAGCGAGTCGACTAGTGCGTTCTCGGCAAATACAGCACCCCCCAGCGGTAGAATAATGTTCCGATTGGATGAGTTTGTCAAATCTGTTCTGATGGCAGACGTTGTTGACCACTCTCCACTCGTTGTGTTGACAATTGTCGGCACAGATCTTGACGCGACCTGCGTCACCCGGTTGTCGACAACACTGGTCGCATGGAGTTTTCTACCGCTGCTATTGTCCATTACTGACGAGGTATTAGATGGAAGAGTGCTATCATTCCATCGCACGCTCCCCGCATTCGTAGTGACATTGACAGAGTTGGTGTCGTGCAATATGGAAGACGTGATGTACCCTGAGGTGGCCTGTTGTGCGAGAGATATTGAGGGTATCAACGCTGGCTCTTGGAGAAACGGAATGGGTTCTATCATCGAGTGTTGAGCGCCTGAGTCGTGACGATGAGTGTTGGCTGAAGCACCCTGCTGTGGTTGAGGACATGGTATACTTGAGTGCGTTGACGCACACTGCGTTCTCATAGGGTTATCGCGTTGCTGACTGGCTGTAGATTTGCTTTGAGTGCTTTGGATGACCACTTCCTTTTCACCTTCGCTCGTATCGTCTTCGTCGATAACAATCGTTTCAATGTGCCGTACTCGTTTTGCATTCCTGTTGCAAGCACGAATATTGCTATTTATCTTGTCCTTCCTAGACGAAATCGTTTGACTAATCAAGTTTTGAAAACTCATAGACCAGTGAGCCGCTGCTATAGAGGTACCAGGTGCATCTGTCAACGATAACAATCAAATCAAGCGTAAGGACATTGTCGCGAACATTTGATTGCTTTGACAAACCTTCTGTAGCAAGCTTGCGATGGAATTTAGTAGCAGACACACTGTGAATCCGTTCAAAGCACTGGTTACAGAATTTAAGATCGCACTCTGCACACCAATACGTGATCTGGTCAAGCTGGCATAGCTGACAAACTGCAGACAACACAATACTATCGATTAGTTTCTCAAGCAACACAAGCAGCAAACATGACAGGGGAATTCACGTGATGAAGGTTGACGACGATGTTTCCGTGAGTCCGCCGACGAGTGAGTCGATTCCCAGCATACCAAACACAATGGACGGTCTGACACAACGCAGCCTTGTTGCATGCACCGTACAGCTGCCTTTTGGCTCTCTTTGCCCCGTACGCATACTTCACACCGTGGCAGCTCAATTTCTATAAGCACACGAGTTCACAGTGTCATATTTCTCCCATTCACATCCACATAAAAAGCTCCGTACGTCTGATCTGCTCTCGGTCGTGCGTCTTCAAGTTTTGCAGCACAATTGGCAGCACGTCGAACCACATGTCCTTGCTCTTCTGCTTCATAGCTCCATGGGTGGTAGAAGTCTCCCAGTCTGTGCCACTTGTATGTCCTGCTGCTTCATTGCCAGCTTCAGAAGCAGATAGCGACGCTACATTTGCGTCTTTTTGGACATTAAACTGCTTCGTCTTCGCGTCTTTCTCGCCCTGAGTCGATGTCGACGCATTTTCGCTTCCTGCTCGTTCACAAGAGACTGTTTCGGGCGTCGTTGGAGGCTCACGAGTGTATGGATCTTCTTGGAGCGTCTCGGACGTCGCTGGTATACGCGCAGGAGACCCATCAGGAGTCATGTCTGTCGCCACTTGTGAGCTCTGAGAAGGGGCTGTCGAGGACGTAGAGCAAAGATCTGAGAGGTACGACTCTTCCATAACCAGTGGAGGAGGAGACACGAGCAGAGCCTCCTCTGAGGCCACCGGCATCGGTGCTCCGACTTGCATCCTTGTTCGTACTTACAACTAGCGAATTGTATAGCAAAGCGAGATTAACCACTACTCCGATATTTCCTTAAATACATAAATTCTACAGCAATATTCTAAATTACTGATCTGTATCGCGAGTAAAATTGGAGTAGTTGGTTTTTCAAAACTATCTGTTGTTAACCACCATACATGCTGCACTGCAAATGTCCACTGTTATCTAAGATAAAAATGCACACGTGAGTACGGGTATTTGTGCCTTTATTCAAGTCAAAATTACCGACTTTTCGCTTTTCTGAAATCCTGGATGCGTCTTCCACCGCAAGGCTAGCTCTTGAACAGCGCCGCTATGTTGATGGGCACGTTCACGTTGCGGTCCCATTACTTAACAAAATACGCTGCTTGGAACATTCCAAGCATTTGTTGGCTGACTAAAGATTCATCGCCTCCGCCATACCACAACTCTGCAACTTCTTATCGTGTATAGGAAGGGTAATCGTAGAGATGACTCACACTACCTCTCCACGGAAGCACTTCAGCACGAGGTAAAGACAATTCTTTCGCAGTAGAGTAGCGAGGTAGCTGAAAAGTAGTTGTTGCGAAGTAGAACGCAGAAAGTGGAATGGCATTTTAGTGAATCAGCATCAAAACTAGAACGCTTGCTGCTACGAGGATATACAGAGTATGCAGCACATCGTCGCGGCGTCCAAGAACGATCTCAAATCAGCGGTGATATACGATGTGAAAGACAACGATCAGCGTCTTTGTCGGCTCACGCAAATCTCTCCATTTGCACCCACTTCCTGGCGCCATCCGCGAGGTTCCGGTGATAGCATGATCGCATCTTGTGAGAATCTTGCAGCTGCAATACCGTATCGACAAGATTCTAATTAGAGTCTTGATGAAGTGGCATTCGTTTCATAAAATGCTGGCTTTAGAATGTGCGAAAATGCTTCAGTAATTGCTTTTATTGTATGATGTGACGCAGCTTCGTTTCCAGGTGTCTTCGGTATCGGAAACACCTTGCCAGTGACCATCAATGAGAGTTATTGCGTCAAAATCGTTGTCACTATCCATTGAGACCGATGACGACACTGTGATAAGAACCCGAAGTAGGTGCATCAGGACCTGTGAAGATGGCGACACCTTTACTCACTCGCAAACTCGCAGGTTCAGACACACTTGCGCACCCACTATTATATGTTTACACACGGTTACCTGATCCTTGTAGAGCTCCTCATCGTTTTGCTGCGAAGTGTTCCTCGTACGCCAGTTTGACTCAGAAAAGAGACGACGAATCCTGTTTGCTAACTACATTGGTCTTCAAGGCTGCTGAGTACTCAGACAAACTTGTTTGATGTCTGCTGCCTTAAGGTCTAAGCGGAAGCGCTTCAAGGAGAGACCTGAGATATACATGATCGTGCTAGCATCGCAAGGAAGACTCAGTACCTCAATAATCCGTGAAAGAGAAGAGCCACATTCCATGTACTCGAGCGTGCAGACCGACTATTTTAACAGAGTGGCGCTTGACGCTGAGGAACTGTCATATTCAACGCTTAAATATCTTTTCTCTATTTAAGCCGCTACTCTAAGCTGTTGACTTGCAACTTTTATGCAAAGAATCGTCCTTATCTAGGCGTGGAAGATCCGTTTCATCCGCGCCGGTTACCAGCTAAGGACGCACGTGCAGTGGGGTGCTGTTTTACATACAGTAGGTAGTGTAACACCCGACTGGTACAAGAAATCAGTTTTCAATTTGGGTAAGTTGAGAGCCTCCTCCCTAACAGTGTACGTCAGTAACAGGGCCTTGGCTCGGTTACATGAGTCTTTGGGAGTACAAGAGCCGTGCGCTTGTGGCTGCTGTGAGCTTGCCTTTATATGAAACATTTTCGACAACATGGACCCAGAACGGAGTGCCTACATGTTTGAGGATGTGACTTCGTTGCTTAGACCGCAACAAGAAGATGGGTGTAAGCTGGTAATCTGGCCGCTGATGGAGAAACGAATATTTGGTTGGTCTATGTCGAATATAGCGGATCGTTGGAGGAGAGCTTTGAACTCTTCCTCGACCAGACGTGTCTCACATTTGAAGCCAAAAGTATCGACTACAACCACCTCAGCAACAACCGACGTGTTCTTACTACGATGGTTTTCAATATACAAGGTCAAGCAACTCCGTGGCTAATTATCATGTGGGTATGAGTAACACGATTGACAAGCTTGCCGGCAGACTGCGCAAGAGCGACTGCGTGACTCGCTTTACCGGATTCGAAAAAATGTTTGAGACATGATTTGATCAACTACGTTAAACGTTAGCGCAAGTCGTTTATGTATGTCGAGGATGTGTCAGAACTTGACAAGATTTCTTTGTTTACTAGGGGTTTGTTTGCACAGACGAAGGCAGAAATGGTATACCGACAAAGCACCACCGTACAAGATACCATAAGCGTTGTCATGGAGTTTGAGCGCGCTCACTCTCTTCAAAGCCGAGGTAAACAAGGTAGTCCTCGAACGCACAGTTGTCATGCCAAATGCCGTAGTGTTTCGACCAATCCAGGTGGTTTGGTCTCGAGCCGATGAAAACTAGCCAAGGCCGCTTTGTGTCACGTGTCGAGTGTATCCAGCGCAAGATGTTTCTGTGTGCTGAAAGCCGGGACATAGCATGGTCGAATGTCAGAAGCATCACCTAAAGAAGCGACCAATACCTGAGCGTGCAGGTGATGTCAGGAGGGTTTGAGTAATTGACAATCAACGGAGCTGGGTCGACGAGCTCGGCGTCACCGACTGCTACAGAAGGTGAAGGATGTGGAAAGCCAAGACGTGGTCATTCTACTCGACAGTTGTGCTATCACAACGTGATCGGCAAAGCTTGTCCAAAATGCTTTTCGTAGAAAGCGGGCTATGGCTAAGTGTTTAAGAGTTGACGACAAAGATGCAGTGGATTTATGAAGTGGAGCCTAAAGAATTCCTGCTATCGAGAATGAGGCTTTCGGAATGGGGTCTGCCTCTGACCATGATGATATTTTTGACAAGCCGTGATACAGCGATTGTAAACCACGTATCCGGCGGCAGTCAGTTGAACGCCAATCTCAGCAGTCTTAGTAATGTCTTTTACACGGAGATGGACACCTTCGAAGCAACTCCTGTCCTTGCGCGTGCTGAAGCACTCAACCAAGATGATGTGATTCCGACTATTCAGTCAAAATATGGCTAGAGCCGATAGATTTGATGCGCCTCACTGATTGATATGGAGGCCCAAGTCTATTGGTGAAAGCTAAATCTTCTAGCAGCAAGTGCCTCATGCGAGCGGTGACATTAGAGTGATCGCTGTCATTCTCCATATCATTGGCTACCGATGCTCGTTACGCGCACTTCTAGACTCGGCAGCGATGAGCAACTTCGCTGGCGCTTCGTGTCTCTCGGTACTGTTTTCGAGTGTTCCCATCCAGGAAGGGCCAGGCAAAGTCGCTGTCAGACTTGCTTACGAAGAATTTACATCGTGCTGTGCGCCGAGAACTGTCGCTGCTGTACACGTGTGACAAGTCCACAGCAATAGCGACTTTGTACTGATTGACATGAATTATGTGTTCGACTGTGTCCTGGGCGTTCCCTGGCTGGTACTGTAAGAGGGCGCTGTTTACAACAGTCCCTCAAACACGGCTCACACGCTTGTGCGTCCGAGGAAGCGTTCCCGACTTGGAGGGAAGAAGGAAGACTTGTGCCTTAGAAGGCAAATTTGCAACTGAATTAAAATGCTATTATGGTTCCTGTCGCTACTACTAATTAACCTCAAGGGCTCCTAGAGGTTTTATGAATAAAACCTACACA